>OY757251.1:7073284-7242175 GCA_963584085.1 Pyrausta aurata
GATGATGAAGATGAGTGAGTAGGTCATCGTTCCCTCCCTTGCCTTAGTCCCAGTTCTTATGGGGTAGGCTCAGTATGTCAGTATGTTTTACTTATTGAACTACTATTACTAGCGTATGGAACTAACATCAGGAACAGGTCTCGTGTCGTGCGTCTTATATTGACGCCACTGGTCATCAACTCATACAACTGGCTTCATATTCAACATTCATAATTCAAGGCATACGTTATAATCTTCTAGTCGTAATTGCGACATATTTTTTGCTTGGCATAGTAGGGTTTTACTCTCATCTTTTTCTTGGTCGGTCGCTTTCCTTTCTAGAGGCTGAAAGGAAAGAGTCTTACCAAACCAGACGATGTCGTATCATCTTTGAGCTTCTTAAACAACTTAACAACTTAGAACTTTATTTCCTACGACGAAACATTTATAATGGTACAGGACCCTGCAACAACCGATTTCTATGACCAAATCTTCAGTCGGTCGACTTGTAAAAAGCTTGTTATGTTATGATAGTTGTTGTATCTACTGTCTGTAAAGGTCTGCCGCGGTTAGGTGGTTAGGTGGGATCGTCGGGGGTAGCCCTCCGAATTTGGTGAAACAAAACGTTTCCTCCCGGTAAAAAAATACATATTGGATTTAAATTTCCACCTCCCTTGTTACCTTTTTCAAAGACGAATTCTGGATGAAAGTATCCTATTCTTTTTCTAAATCTGTTATGTAGTTGGTTTTATAAGAACCAAACTTGTCAAAAAAATACTTGGTATTTCATACTAAAGTAGTCTTATTCTGCAACAGTGTGTTATCACGGTAGTGGGAACTACCGATGAGGAAACTGATGAAAAAATACAAACCCCTTCAAATAGATCTCCTTATTGTTTTTCTCTATCTGGAACAAGCATCTGACTGAATATCGCGTCAACTCATATGGCAGGCACTCAGAGCCCAGCAAACCCCACGATATGCCTGATCGTCCTTGGTGAAGATCAACCACCCTGTATTATAAAAAAAACTAGACAAAATTGACCATGGAAGTTTTCATATTACATTAGAGTTGCATATTAATTAATTAAATATATTGCATTAATTAATACCAAACCAATTTTTTCCCCAAGCTGAATCGCATAGGTACACGAAACCGCAGCTGACGTTCACAGACCTTCCCTTCGTGCTAAAACTCTAAACTAAAAGCAGAAATTGTCCGGGAGGAAATAACTGATAGAAATTGCGCATTTTGCACCTGGCATTGTAATCATTTTAAATACCCTAGATTCCATCCACCTGTGTTAAGATTTTTGTGGTTTATTGAGAATAATAAGAAAGTATCTAAAATACTAAGAACTTATGCTACATAATAAAAACAATGTTAATATTATAAACTTGAACGTACTACGAGTTTAGTTATACAACCATCGGTAATTTTCTGCTTTCCTGCTTTTATCTCAACACTATTGAAAAAAATGAGATTTTAAATTTATGCAAAAATCCAATCCAAGGCCCAAGGTGAAGTTTAAAAAAACGGAACCCTAAATAACGCATAGACGACCATAGACAATATTCGAGTAAAAGAAGACGAATCGATCGATTCTGTACTTGCGCACAACACTAGTTGCACTGGGCTGCCTTGTCCACATGGAACGATCCAATATGGCGGCTTTTACTTCACAGTCACTTGGAGCATGGCTGCGTTTTAAATATTTTTAAAACTTTATTACTCTTGACTTTTTTACAACAAAATTCAATAAATTTAGCATTTTTAGTTTTAACTTTTTATTTAAGATTATAATTAAGTAATGTGGTTGAAGTGAAACGAGTGATAAAAGTCCGACATTCTAGATCCTTGAGTGACCTTTTGGATTGACTTTCTTTACCATATTGCTACGATTTAACAAATTGTTCAAATTGTGTGAAGTTTCAAAAAGTAGATTTGTGTATTCGAGAACTGTGATATAATTTAGTTATCAGTGCCACATATTTAAGTCTGATATACAGGTACAGTGCGAGCAAAACTCCCACGTGGAAATACCTCACCTCTCTATTTTTAGAATTCGAACTTGGTTGTGAAAAAGTGATAGGCGAGATTAAAAAGCCATTGTAATGTAGTTTTCACGTTTATTCGAGCTTTTACACCCGTTAGATTGTGTGTCCGGGTAGATAATCTATAATTACCACGACATCTTACGCGTAAAACTTATCTAACTGTCACTACGTCTACACTCGTGAAATGATAAATTATAGCGAATAGCAACTTTTTATCTGGTAAATAATTCGCTGTAATAGTTCCATATATTTTTGGGGACCTTCTTTATTTGTGGCAGTAATTTCGCACATAAACGCAACCCGTTTTGTTCTGCTTCATTCAGTGTTTTCAAAGTATCATTGTTATATGTCGTGGAAGCCTGTATTATGTTATTTAGTGTATTCAGTGTCACATGATTATCTGATTTTGAATAAATCCATAATTACCATTCAGAATCAATGCACACTTACAGCCAAACTTGTCTTGAGGCCTTGAACTATGTTTAAGCCATGTGTTATTTTTTAGCATAGTTGTGTAGTGCTCATTGTAAGTTGTTATTTTTAATTTACATCATAATGGTATATTCTGACATTATCTTTAGGTTATGATCCACTTTTCTAATGTGTTAGAAATACCACATGACAAATAAGCTGTTTTTCATATATAAAAAATACAAAAGGGATGATATTGATCTTGTTTAGATAAATGATAAGATCATTACTAATATAACTGATTGAACTCAAGATAGATTTGTTTTTTTGTTTTTGTGTGAACAATATCCAAGTAAAGCTCTAAATGGGATGTATTAGGCACTAATTTGGAATTATTAGTAAACCTGTGATAACTTTAATCCATAACTTAAATTCTATTGAGTATTTCTTCTGACGTATCTTTGTATTTTTAAAACCTTTGTTATTTTTGCAGTGACTAGTTCAGTTGATAGTTTACAAGAAGTTATCAACCCTCCAACTAGTCAAAGCAGTCAGGCAATCGGTACAGAACCAGACAAAAAACATCAAGCTAAACAATTGTCCACTACTTCTGAGACTGGCAATATATTACCGAACGAATCAAAATTGGATACTGCGATTAAGAGTGAGCATAATCCTTCTGATTCTGTTGCACCAACTGCCACAGAGTTGTTATCTGCAAGCATAGAGAAAGTTGCCAAAGAGCAGCCAGTAGCATCAGAGACAGCATCAGAGCCAAGAGAGTCACTCATTGGTGCTATAGAAGCTCAAGCTAAACTAACACAAAGCTTAGCCAGCTGCCTCCGCACTAATCAATCTGAATCTAAAATGAAAGATATTAATCTAAATAATAAAACTACAGGTTAGTGAATTATACTATATTTTTGTTATAGTAGTATTCAGTCAATTATTTTATTGTAGGTATTCCTTGTCAAACTTAGAGCTTATGACATTTCTGGGTAGTATTGCAAGAGGATAGTCAGTCATACACTTCTGATTGTTCAAAACTTAAAATTTTATGGTTGGTAATAATTATTAATATTTTTTCTTAGATCCAGACACTGCCAATGGAAACACTGACATAACTAAAACTGAAACTGCCAAGGAAGATATCAATAAAAATGAAAAAGTTGTAAAGAATACTAAGAATAGTAGTAAAAAGTCTGCAAACAAGATGGCTAATAATGATGTAAATGTAAAAGATTCTGAGACATATGAAAATGGTAAAGATGAGACTGATAAAGTAAGTACTGCAGAGCAGGAAAGTGAGTTGCCTAAAATGGAAGAGGACCCACCAAAACCAACACCTGAGGAGGCAGAAGCCCCAGAGGCCGCCCCTGCAGTGTTTGTTCCCAAGTATAAGTATAGTGATGGTAAGCTAAGTGCTCTATATGGTTAATTCTTATTCTTGCTTGATGCTTTTTCATATACTTAACAACTCTATTTTTTTCAACAGATCAATGGTCTCCACTGAACAAATCTGGCAAAAAGTGCTATGATTTGGGACTACTGAAGCAAATCAAGGATGACCCTCTTTCTAAAAACAAGCCTAATGTTCCTTTATTAGAAGCCTGCAACATAATTAGGGTATGCTTTATTATAACTTAAGAAGTAGTTATTTATAATAACTTCCGAATGCTAATTTTTTTCTTGTCTTTTTCTAGACTGCCCCTATACAAGATCAACTGACATTTAATATTTCAAGACCTATGAATGATTCTCTGTTTCCATCATTCGCTAAAGGACCTGGAATGGGCTCAAGGAGTAATGCTCCTCGTGATGCTAAGAAAGATGGCCGGAACATTGCGCCTAGTGGTTAGGAATACCATTCTTATTTTCATTTGTATTAACTTTGTTTTGTGTCATAATATATTACATAATATGTTTTTTAGGTAAAGGTAATCTTAAAATGACTCCATCTGCAAGTGGAAGCAACTCCCAGAAAATGGTGTTTGTATCCTTGTCTTTGAGAGAAGAAGTCAAATTAAACCAGGTTGATTCTGCCTGGAAACCATCTAGGTTCAGGAAGGAAAGTGTCACTGAAGAAGAGGCCAAGACACAGGTCAGTTGATTCAGATAAAAATAATTTCAAGAGAGATAGACAAGCAAGTTGTCGCAGTCCAATTATTGCAGGTTTTAGTCTTTAGCTTACCTGACCAAAATGAATACTGCTGATCAAAATCTAAGTTTATTCTTTTCTGTTTATTCCTCACCAAATCAAATATTTGCCTCTTTAGTTATGGATATTTATTACATGTAGTCAAGTTATTATTATTTTCAGGAATTGTACAAGAAGTTTAGAGGTATTCTTAACAAATTGACCCCACAAAAGTTTGATACTTTAATTGACAAAGTAAAAACCCTGGAAATCAACAATCAAAAGCGACTTGAAGGTGTCATTGATCTAGTTTTTGAGAAAGCGATTGATGAACCAAACTTTTCTGAAGCTTACGCAGCCATGTGTAACAAACTATCTACCCTGAAGGTACTGTATATATTTAGCAATATATTGTTTAAAATTTGTAATAAATAGGCTTTTTATGATCTTGACATGAATTAATTTAACTATTGTCAGGTGCCTGCTGATAATGCAGCTAACCCAGACCAGTGCGTTCCGGTCCAGTTTCGGGCTCTTATTATTAGCAAGTGCCAAAATCAATTTCAGGCTGATAAAGTGGATGAGAATATCCTGAAACTTGAAAAGGAATTGGCTGAATGCACTGACCCAGTAAGTATTATAATGATTACTTGTGTATGTTCGTAATTCCATAAATAATCATTATACTAAATATTGCAACTTATTATATTTTAGGCTAAAAAGAAGGAACTTCATCTTATGCTAGAAGAAGAAAACAGGAGAGTAAGAATGAGATCAGTTGGAAATGTTAGATTTATAGGTGAGTGATGTTTATATTTAAAAATTTCTTTTTTTTTATTTAAAAAAGTTATTTTGTGTAATTTACATTGCTGTATTTTTTTAAAATGTACTTCTTTTATTTAGTCAATATGCAATATGCGACTGCTTCAATTTTACAAAACGCGAATTATTTTATATCATTTCAGCAATGTTATCCGAGATAAAACTAGCGAATTTATTCCAAATTTTAAGCTGAACTCAATGTGATAAATAAGATGTACCCTATTTAAGAAGCTTGGCAGCTGGCGAACAACACTGATTTTGATTTGATTTTTTAAATGTGCGAATAGCTTATGGCGAAAATTTTGCGATACAGTTGTTTCATAAAAACATATTTTTGTATGCTTTGTAGTAATGATCTTATGTTTTTAACAACCTAAATTAAATTACTGTTTGTAATTGTTACAGGTGAACTTTACAAACTCAAAATGCTAACATCCAAAATCATGGTGTACTGTATGAATTACCTGATTGAGAAATTGGAAGAAGAGAAATTAGAATGTCTGTGTAAATTACTCACCACTATTGGTGAACAAGTGGAAAGTGAAGTCAAAGAGCAACTGGACAATGTTTTCAAAAAGATGCAAGATATTGTTGATAAGAAAACAAATAAGATTAGCAGCCGTGTTAGGTTTATGATTCAAGATGTTATTGAATTGAGGAGGAGAAAATGGGTTCTGAAGAGTGTAGTTGATTCTCAGCCCAAGATGATGGATCAAATCCAAAAGGAGGCTGAGCAGCAACAACGTCACATAGAGGTAAGAATCCCAAATGTCTAAAAAATAAAAATAATACCGGTGTAATCAATCACTAACAAAAATATCCTCAAGCAATTTATTTTATTTTTAATGTGTTACCAAAATGTTTCGTCTGTAGGATAATTTCAATGGACAATTACGTAATTGGTTGAATTATTACGATTACTAAGCATAACCAGTTTAGTGTGCATGCAGAACTTGCCATTTGTCAGCGCTGGTTGCCTGCCTCGACACGATTTCATTACGAAGTTTGTGCTCACACACCCTTTTTTGATTCATTTGATGTGAATCAAAAAGGGGTGTGTGAGCTCCCTTTTTTAATTATTCTCTTATTGGTATACTTAGAAAAAGCGATGGATTGGAAATGACATCATTAGTGTTTCTCCTTTCTGCGACCTCGCAAACTAAAGCGCGATTTCAAGTTCATGTGCATTTTATAATTACGTATCCGGATCTAGAAATTAAATTTAAAATATCTGTTTTAGTTGATGAATGCTAACCCCATGGGTGGATTCCGCCGCGACGAAGGAGGCCGAGGGAAACGAGGGGACAGTCGTCGAGGGCAGAACTCCAACACATTCATGGATAGCAATAACTGGAAAAATCCTAGGAATAGTTACACTGTGGATACATCTAAATTAAAAGTTGCTAGTGCTGCTAACCCAAAGGTAACATTATATGGTCACGATACAAATAATTTACTCTATTTTATTTTTAAACACTAAATTGTTAGTTAATCTCATGTTTTCTTACAGAATCTGAGTAATATCAAATTGGCTCCACCAACTCCTAGTTGGTCGCAAGGATCAGGTACAAAGAGTACAGCTCAAGTGGGTAGCAATTCTATGATTAGTCTCACTAAAAGTAATATGTACAGCATGTTAGAAAATGTACAAACTGATCCGACATCTCTGAGAGGTAATTGCTGCAACATAATTCTGAAAACATACACGCATATATACAGAATGATTCTACCAATAATTTTAAAGATAATTTATTTGCAGGAAACAAAGAAATGTCGCCTAGTTATCATTCGAAAGGTGCTTCAATTGAAAGGTCGACATTCAACTCTAGGGGAGACTTCAGTAAGTAACAAAAGTTTTTTTTTTAAATGTGTTGTTCTGATTCAGGTTAAAATTTTAATTTGCCAAGGTACATGTTGAACACATATGTATATCATCTAATATGCGAAATAATTATTCCGAAAGTTGTTTTCAATTGTTTTGTTTGTTGCTTCAGATTCTAATAGTGGTAGCCGTTCTGGGTCGATTGGTGTAGCCCGTTCGAACTCCGGCAGCCGCAGCACCAGCGCCGCGCCGCCCACTCCCCCCGCGGCCGAGCCCGCCGCGCCGCAGCCCACCTCCGTACCCCAAGAACCGCTTCCAGAGGCCAAAAAGAAGTCTGTCAAATCGACGATTGACCTCTGCCTAATCAATCGAGATGACGAAGAAATGGTCGCGGATGTCAAGCAACTGTTCCCGCAACAGTACCACGCGGCCGTTGTTACCGAAATACTCAACGTTGCTTTGGAAAAGTCAGTTTCCTTCTAACATACCTTTTATTAACTTACTGTTAATTTCGTAGTGACCTTTTTGACTAATAAAAACCTGTGTGTTTTACGCATTGCAGGGCAGCGAAGGAAGTTGCAATATTAGCAAAATCCTTGTTACATCTAGTATCAACCAATACTATTTCGCCTGAGAATTTTGTGTCGGGTATAAAGGAAATATTCGAATTCGCCCCGGATCTGTACATTGATATTCCCATGTTATATGAATATTTAGGGAAATTTATAGCACCACAGATAGAAAAGAAGGTAAGCCCAAGCAATGTTTTTAATATCATATGAATTTTGTTACACAATTATTCAAAATGATGTTAACTTCTAAATAAGAGCTTTGTTAAAAAAAATATATATTTTTTTCTCTCTAGCATATCACATTCAAGCAAACATTTGAGATTTCGCAAGGAATCATAGCAGCTAATCAAGGACACTTGTTCCTGAAAGCAGTAATAAAAGATTTGAAAGAAAGTATGGGACCTACTTTCGTCAAAAGCAAATGGCAGGAATCCGAACTGCAACTAAAAGAATGGATGAATGAGGAAATGGTACGCATATTTTACCCTTTTCACTCTTGCAGAAATAGTTCCTTGAAAATTCAGAGATATTATAATAATATTGTCATGTTTTAGGTGCCCAAATGGTTAGAAGAAAACAAATTTGAATTCTTGGAAGGAGGTGCTAAGCCCGTCGACGAGGCTAAAAAGATATTGACCCCTGCCGAGACACAAAAGAAACTACTCCAATTGATGAATTCAGATGAATCCTGCGACTGTATAAAAGGGTGGGTGCAGGTTAGTGTCTCTTCATTATTATTATTATTGGTTGTTGGGCCCTATTGTTGCAAACTCAACCAGGTATGATCTATTGTAGTCCCTTGCGTTTAAAGTTACTGCTTAGTCCAGTTGAGTCTGTGTGTCTCTTCATAGTACTGTGCTTAGTCTTCATTAATAGCCAAAATCGTACGAAATGCGTCCCAGTCAACCAGAGCGTAGATCTGCACTTCCGCACTCGGAGGAGTATGACTCGTGGATCTACGCTTACGCATACGAAAGGTTAAATACCAGATAAGGAAACCTTATGACAAAAATATTTATAATTTTCAGGATAATCTTGAAAAATCCTCGAACGAGGATTGGTTTATGCGAGCGCTAATTCAGGCGATATGTGAACATGCGCTCTTCGGTGCAGGCGAACCACACTTCAATCCAGAACGTATGAGCAAATACGCCGGTCTTATAAATGAATTTGGTGAATCAAAGCAGGCTAGGGAAGCCAGCTGTTTGTTTGGCATACAACAATTAATTCATAGGCTAGATTATCCTCAAGGTAAATATGAGTGATTTCATGTTATCACTAGATTAATAAACCACGAAGTGAAAGAAGTAAGTTATATTTAATGTGTTTTATGTCCTTTGCAGGATTAACATTAGAAATATTCCAATATTTACATGAACAATATATGATAACAGTAGACGGATTTATTGCGTGGGAGGAATCTGAAAAGGAGCCAGAAGGCAAAGGTAAGAATAGCTACTCTTTAACACATTTTGTAAGCATTAAAATCTAATTTCGTCTATGACTATCTAAATTAGGATAATCAGAGAATTTTTAATATTTAAGTGTACAACTTTCATCAGAATAACAGGAGCTCTATTTTTTAGTCACTCGCGTCAATCTCTCTTTAAACTCGTGATATTTACATTCGAAAATCAATCAAATATCAACTAAAATTCCAGGAAATACAAGCATAAGTACTTTCGAAAACTAATTATCTTTTTTTAAATCCCTCTTATGGTTTTCTTTCATTCGAAAATCTCAAGCCATATTGAGGCGAGTGATTAAAAAATAGGGCCCCTGATCCAAAAAAAGTCCTCGCTGTTTTTGTTTCCCAGGAGTGATACTATATGAGTAATATGAGTATGACAATTATTTGTGCTAGGGCACACACATCGGTGTAAAGGCCGCCTTTCTTATACGCTTTGTGTGGTTCCAGGTGTGATGTTGAAAGCTCTTACGTCGTTCTTCACGAACATCAAGGAGGCGGACAACGAGGACTCGTGCAGCGAAGACTGACGCGGGCCACCCGCCGCGGCCGCGCCGCCGCCCGCGTCCCTGCCTGCGCCCGCGCCTGCCCCCGACGCACCCGCTTACAATGTCTTCTATATTTTTATATATTAGAATCATCCCTAAACGGAACTCATAGATTATATTATTATTATTATTATGATATTGCTTAACCTAACGGAAGCTAGAGAAAGTTGTATAATATTTTTTAAAATGGTAGTTATTTATCAAGGTTCTAAATTAAATTGCTTCAAATTTCATGCGTAATAACTTCGTTTCGTATTTTGTATGATTTGTATTGAATGATGTGTTTTGATTTAATTATTGCATTTTGCCAAAATTGAAATTGTTAGTTTTTTTATTATTATAATCATAAATCACAAAATTATGTAGGTATTACGTTTCCTATTCATGAAAATACCGAGGTATCGCCCTAGGTTAGGAATAGCATAAACGGTTATTATGATAATGGATAATAAATAAAACTGACAAAGGACTGGTTTATTCTCTGCTGGCCAAATATGTAAGTCAAGTGACTAACGTCATCTAGTTTATATTCCTTATCGTGTAAATCATTGCATATTATAGCAAATGTAAATGCTAATAAATCACTGTTATTCTTTGCGTATTTCTTTTTTCTTACTATCCTAACACAATTTTTAAGAATTGGTATCTTTCAAGTAGCTCTCCGGCTACTATTTTATATTTGAATAGTTTTAAGTGAATGAAATCTTTTGTTTTGGTGACTAGGTTTTTTAATTATTTCGTTACAATCGTAAGTTAATGAATTTGGCTTGCAGAGAATGTCCATTAATAAGCAATAACTATTTAAGTCAAACTTGCGCACGCTGGTTCGATATTTACAGAAAAATTACATATGTATCAGATACTAATATACGTACATCATAACAAGATTTTAATGAGGATGTATCAAACAATAGATACACTCATGAATATACATAATTATGAACATGGTAAAATTATGTTTAAAAAATGTGTTGCCGTATAGAACGTTTGTGATGATAAAGCAACAATCTCTTCTTCATATTGTGCTTCGATTACCTTCCTAGCTAAAATGATACACCAACTAATGAATTGGGAACCTGATGTTCGTTATAAACCTATATACGAACGAAGTTATGAGTTAATGAATGATGTTAAAAGATTTTATATTATTATGTAACATTTGTTTTCATAGTATAGACAGCTAATTTTCGAACTGATAAAAGTAATTTAAATGAAAAAAAAAAAACATGAATACTTAAATTTTCCGCAGTTAAGTTTAATGTTGATCTATGTTTATCATATGAATTAAATAGAAGATTTACTTTCATTCATTATAATTGGGTTATTCGTTACAACACATCAAAATCCCGCTTGCACCCATTCAAGTACATTTACTTTATATAAATTGCAACTTTTTGATTTTATAAATATTTTATTGTTTAGTTTTAATTATATTATAACACCTCAGTTAGCAGCGACGACCGTCTCAAACTCTCTTGAGCCGTCTACGGCGAGCTCGGCCAGGCCCAAGCCTTATTGTTTATTTACTTTACTGTCTCCGCTACTGAGTTTATTTTTATTACTATAGCTACTCTTGTCAGTTACTATGTATGTTATGTAAATAAACTTTATATGAAAAAGCTAATCTTTACTGAATATTCCTAATTAAACATCCAAATCGTAATCGGCTCGAGATGTGACAAAAATACACGGCATCGTTATTTTTAGAAAGGTAGACAACAACAGAGCTTTTATATTCCATTAAAATGTATAAGTATTCAATGAGGAATTTAGTTCACACACCGTTATTTATGATTATAAAATTTTATAAAAAATATATAAAAATAAATCTCTATTTGGGATTTCTGTACATACAATGTTGTTTAATTTATTGAATAGTTAGGAACTTATACGATACTTAATTTTACTTTTTTCCCATCCCCACACAGTCTACGAATGCACAAACTAAGAAAGAAGAAAAGGTCCAAGGAAAGTTCATGCATAGTAGGAAGCAAGAATCTCTTTTTCATATTAGGCAAATACTTACTGGTCAGTAGCCTATGTAGAACACTTGGAATATCAAGCACGTTTGTCTGGCTAGGGTGTCAATAGATATGGATATTATGTCACCGTAATATTGTAAAAACCGCGGGATTACAATCTTTTTTTTTTTTTTCGGTTTTTGGCTTACACGATTACAATCTTAATCTTGACATGGTTTAGCATTTACGCTATTATTGGTACTTGCATGTCAACATAACACCACGTTTGGTGTAACACACCAAACGTAAACGAAAGGTAGCTGAAGGATAAATAAAGGTTAAACTTGAAAAATGTGCTCTATTTAAACATATAGGAACACTAAATATCAGAATTGATAAAAATATGCAAAGGTATCAATAAAAATAATGAAAATCAAGAGATTTCCGATATGCCTGGCCACACTCAACGACCGATTTCAGCAAAAAATTACCCATTTAGTATATCGTTTTTTGTATTGTAATTATAGTTTATGAAGTCGAGCAGTTATAAAACCAGCCAAGAGCGAGTCGGACTCGCACACTGAGGGTTCCGTGCCAACTTTAACTGAATTAGGGATTCTTTCTTACTTCCACTTAGCCAAATTACCACAATATTATATGGGGAATAATAAAACGAGCGAATAAAAAATAACTTGGCGACTGATGATGACATACTGTTTTAATTACTTGAGCGGTATGAATTTGAGTAGGCGAATAATTAACTAAACTAACGACGAATATTGATTAATAATAAAATCCAGAACGAGCTTACAACAAGTGGGCTTTGTTTAATTCATTTCAGATATAAAAATACTATCCGGGTGACTAAATTACTAACTGAGCGACTGGAAATACAGAGAGGGCAGCTTTAATATTAAGATATTTTCAATTTTTCCAATTGAGGTTTTACATAACGAACTACAAAAAAGTTCACTCTGAGCAAAGTTTTGTGAGCTCCTGTATTAATGATTATTGGTTACTGATATTCTATTTGAGGTCTTATTTTATATTTTATGCAAACTATAATATGTATGCAAACACAATTTGGGTCTAGTAATTCGGCTCAAATTAATTAATTATGATTATTATTAACAACACCACCACTGGAAGCAAAAATGATACCCATTGGACAAAAATGAAAACGATGCCGGGTTAGCACTTATGTACTAGTGACGATGAGTAGTGGAGCTCCTCAACTCTCATACCAATTAATGTTCCTTATAGTATTTATAAGAAAATCACCTTTTTTATGGACTGAAGCGTCTTTTTTTAGGGCTTCGTAGTCCAACGGAACCCTTATAGTCTCTCTATGTCCGTCTGTCCGCAGTTCAGCGCTGAGTCAGGTGTTAGAAAACTGTAATTTTGCATTAGTATGTATTCTAATCTCCTCGCCAAAGTGGTAAAATAAGATTTTGAGAAATATTTTTTTATATACTCTATAAGCAAAATAATTGTCATGTAAATTTTTGCAAAATTTAAATACTTACATACGTAGTACATACGGAACCCTTCGTGCGCGAATCCGACTCGCACTTGGCCGGTTTATTTTTATTTGATTTAAATAAACGCAAATTGATTATTATTACTTTTTCGTAATACATTGTTTAATTTAATAACCTACCCATATTAAACTTTTAATAATTCAATTTCTTCGCTAATAGATTATTTAGTGTATCTTCAAATAGTATTTTCATAAGATGATTTTTTATTTAAATGTGGCCTCATAATACGCGGCTTAGATTAGTATTTTTCAAAGTAGTTTTTGCATTCGAAAAACTTCATTTAAGATTAAATACCGCTCAGTTAGAAAAATCCATTTGCCAAATATTGAAAAAAATGCAGGACGTAATGTTGACACTCAATAAAAAATTGGGTCGCTCATATATTATGAAGCTTCTCATTTTGTATTTAAAGTAACTCAAATTATTCTTTGTAAGTTGCTGATCTGTTGATTTCTCGTCACTCGCACTCAGTCGCTCACTTAGTAATTCTATAACCCAAATTAAGTATTTTTGACACTTAAAACATTAACTTTAGTCGCTCGGTTAAATACTACCCATATTATATTGACCACAAATATAACTTTGTTTTTCATAGTGTTTGTATGAAAGACAAAGTTATAGCTATATCTCAAAAACTACTAGTTCGATTTCGCTCAAACCAATTTTCGTTGAAAGTTTTTGATGAGATCTACATCATATATTTTTTTCAAAATTTTCACTTCGTTAGATGGGGGGGACGCCCATTTTACCACTTTGGAAGCGTCCATCTCTCAAACGTTCCGTTTTTGCCATTCGGCTACGGAACCCTAAAAATTCGTCAGAAACTATAGCCCCTTTATATATATATAAACCCTTTTTTATATTTTTAAAATTTATGTTGATAATTTCTATTCGGTTCTGCTTAGCCAAATATTTTTTAGTACCGATCAATAATTTTTTATCTTGTGTTAAAGTTTGGATTGCGATTATTTTACTCATAATATTATTGCAAATAATGGGCATTCTATTGAAATCAAAATATCTGAGAATAGTGGACCCAAAAAAAGATAATATTTTAAAGCTTTCGTCTAGGTGTATCATGAAAAATATCGAAATAAAATTTATAACTCGAAAACTATAAATATTTGTATAACATACATGGCAGAGAAATGGATAGGTATGGTACTCACCTATCACCACGCATCGGCTTGACACGTTACATGAAACACCCTGTATGGTGATTTGTGAGTGAAGCATTGATATAAATAATGTACCTATATATTTTCTAGAGTTGAGAAATAAGGCGACGAGCTACCATACCGACACAAATCTAAAGGAGGTGTTAGGTAAAGTGGCTACTTTTTGGTATTAAAAAATTATAAATAATGTGTGACTCAAGTACTTAACGCAAAAGTTCTCCTCCCTTACTAACTAAACGCTATTTGTGATCTGTCTCGTTGGGCCAAAGGGTCCCAGATTCGAATCGAATCCCAATAACTGTTAACATACTTCCATAATTCACAAGCGATAAAAAAGGAGTCAAAAATATTAAGACGTGGTTCTCGTTGACTGTAATTTTATTAGGATTTGTAAATATCTATACAAAAATTAATACCGTATAATTGCATGATTTCATGATATTCTTCATTCAGACTATCGACAACTTGCTTCCAGTAACTTCTAGTGGACTCCTCATCTTGAATTTGAATGCTGACTTGTTTCAGTTCTGCGTAAGTAAAATAAGTAAGATGTAATTAAATAAATATACAGGGCATCCAGTTAGTAACTTGGAATATGTATTAAGTATTTTACTAGAACGCGTCGACCAAAAGTAAAAAGTAGGTACTCTTATCTGTAACTAAGTAACATATTTACTTACTGTCACATACACCACATGCTATAATTTGAAGCATCCTCCTCAGATCCACCTCGTCTGCTACCACGCCCACATACATGAACCGCACAAGTCTCGGCATCATTTCGAACACCCTGCGCAGGGGAAACTGTGCAAACCGCCATTGGTGTATGCTCAGTGTTACTGGGAAAATTCAAATGGAATAAACATACTTAACTTATTATTTCAATACGATACCTAGGTACTGAATTTGACAGAAAATGGAATCTTCTTACAAAATGTGTAATTTTGAAAGAAGTTATTTTCAAATAACTAGAATACTGGATTTTAAGATTGCAAAACGAAGGTTTTTATTAAGTTAACGCTGCAGTCTCTGGCGCTTAATCACTTTCAAAGAAAAGTGGCTTGCACATATGACAAAAAACGAGCGTCATATTAAATAAAAGACGATGTGCGGTGCAAGTGATTTTGGCTCCTAAGGTAGTTAGGAGGTGACCTCGATAGTACATAGGTACATGAAGAGAAATAGCAAAGAGAATTTCATACCCAGATTAGAAGCAAAGAAATATGCAATATGGCGAATGAAGCAACTTAAATCCGAGTCCTGCCTTTGCCTCATTTTCAAGTCTATGCCCAACTGAAGATGGGTTTCTCGAAGAGGAATGCTGGGAGTCAAGAATCTTCTCACGTTATCGTAATCACGTATACGGACTGCAAAAAACCAAGTTATTGCAATAAAGATAATTTGTTAGTTAATAATAAATATATTTTTTTTAAATATAAGGAAGGCATCCTGCTGACCGAGTAGGTAATACAAGCAACCACGCTTTAGTGCAGAGACCGACGTCACTATTGTAACATGGTTTACCACTTTATTGAAATAAAAATATTATTATTTTAAATCATAGAAATAATTTTTGCCCAGGATAAACCAGGTGAGAAACCAAATCACTCACAAAACGCCATCAGCAGGTAAAGATCTGGGCAGGCAATGGTGACCCGTCGCCACGCGGTTTCCGGAATATCGTGACCTCCTTTTCCGAGGGCCGCATTAGCTTTGCCTGGTATCTGGTCCTCGCGACACATCAACTATTAACAGACACATAAGAAAAATCAACTAAACGTGAAGATCAAAACCTGCTTTTCATCAAGAAGTTAAAACAAGGTTTTTTACGATAGGGAGATAATATAATAATGCCAATGTGTCTAATTAATTAGTTAAATATGAATTTGATCAAAATACGAGGACTGAACAATTGCACATAGATAATATCCTTTACTATTGTCCTTTGAAGTTTTGTATCGACTTGTAATAAATCAATTAAATCATATTTAATTTAATTGAACAAATGCGAAACCCTAAAAATGCTTCATATATATTGCTATTGCTTCATAATAAATCAGCAAAATATTGCAAATATTTAAAAAATAAAACATCACATTATAGATTTTTTAAAACCATAACCTGCAATCTAAAGTGCGGCCTCTTCAAAACAGGCAACAATGAGATCAAAGCGCTACCACTTCCATCAGCTATGTGGGAGTACTCCAGGGCTAGGACTTGCAGGTTTCGGAGCTCCCCCAGGCTTCTCAAGAAGCACTGATCAGTTTTAGGACGGGGAATGTGCTTTCCACTTCCTAAAAATTAAAGCACAGCTGGTCATATTGTCTGGTTATCAGTTGTTACTTACGTGTTACTAAAATAATTCAGTTACATACAGGATGTTTCATGTAACGTGTCAAGCCGATGCGTGGTGATAGGTGAGTACCATACCTATCCATTTCACCCCCATGTATGTTATACAAATATTTATAGTTTAGGAGTTATATTTTTTTTCGATATTTTTCACTATGTACCTAGACGATAACTTTTTTTGGGTCCACTTTTCTTAGATATAATTTTCAACATACATTTTAAAATATTAAAAATGTTTTCCATAGTTTCTGACTAATTTTAAAAACTGCTTGACTTCATAAACTTTCATTACAATACAAAAAACGATGTACTTAATGGGTAATTTTTAGCTTAAATCGGCCGTTGAATGTGGCATATCAAAAATCTCTTGATTTTCATAATTTTTATTTTTATTGTTACCTTTGCATATTTTTATCAAATCTGATATTAAGGTTCTCTCTATGTTTAAAAAGAGCTCATTTGATAACAAACGGTCACTTGCAAAACTAAAATTTTCCAGACAAAAAGTTACCTACGTCGTTGCTAGCGAGTAAAACCGACGTAAACTCATGGTAACGGTAGGTATTTCAAGGGCACAGCCACCTTATAGGTAGAACCAAAATCACTTACACCTCACGTCGTCTTTGTTTTAAGTGTCACTATAGTTTTAGTGTAGGGTGCAAGCGGTTTTTGTTTGAAAATGATTAGACGCCAGATACCTTCACCGTACCTAATGTAATGGTTTTAACTTGCTGACCGAAGTTACTACATCTACAGCATAGTTGGCTAGAGTTGGCTACACACCTCCGTTGCGAAACACGACGAGTAGCGAAACCGCTGGATGAATTCCAAATTCTGTGATCTAGTGTAGTGTTCCGCGGCGTTTTTCAGTGAAATCGATGTCCAACACAACAAGAAATAATTAGCGAAATCGGTACAGCCCTTCACGCGTGATGGCATCGCCACAAGATTTATAAGGATTTATTTTAATATACATATAAAAACATTGAGTTGCAACATATTATCAAAAGTTTATTGAATTAATAAAATCCACTGCAACAGTCAAAAACAAAGAATAACAATCAGAGGTTCCCGGTTGGAATTTGTTCCTCATTTTTCGGTAAGGTTCCCGATTCGAAGTCGTGGGCTTCAGGCAAAATAGCTGTAGCTGTAGTATTTTCTATTTTACGGTATTGAAAGTTGGGTAAATTCTTCTTAGCTGCATCAACTGTGTTTCTTAGCCTGTCCGTGCCTACAGGGCGCGCCGTACGGTTTTCTTCGTGACATTCTTTGACCAATTCCTTCATTTCACCATCGGCCATGGGAGTAATTTTATCAGAAGCCTTTTCCAGATGTCTTTTTAACTCATTTTCAATGCGAAGCAACTTCTCCTTACTAGAGTTTGTCCTCCAAGGCCGTTTTGGATCTGATCCAGTTAGCACCATGCTGTTTGCAGCTTCCTTTCTGGCCCTGGGGAAAAGGGATTTTACAAGTTTGATTAAAATAAAAAGCACACAGACGATGTACCTATTACCGAGAGCTTTCTGGTACAGATGTACTAGGAGACCCGACCACAGATGAACTGGGAATAAGGAAAATGATGGAAATGATGATGACCGACGAATTGCCTATTGAATTTAATGTGGGTTGATGTGCGTAAGTAGTTGACAATGTGCTAAGCGGTCATTCTTATATAGCCCGATTCATAAGTCTTTGCTTCTCTTCTCTTGGCGTTCATAAAGTCAGTGATTAAACTCAACTTGTTCCAAATAGTAATTTTCTAACATATAACCTTTTACTCTCCATAAGAAGTTCATTAAGCTTTCTGTCGATTTCATCAAGAAGTCGCCTGTCCACTTTGTATGGATTTTCGGAAGGGGCATCATCAGGCACAGAGTTTGCTTCCTCTTCAGCTTCCACCTCTTTGCCAAACCTTTGCTGAAAGTCTTTCACCAGGTCTGAACATCTCTCGGAAAGTTTCACATCAGGTACTTCGACATCTTGTAGAAGTTTTAACAATTTAGACTTCTCCTCATCGGTCGCCATATTTTGACTTTTTTATCCAAGTTGGTTGTCATAGTAACAGCGTTCATGGCAACGCCACGCCATGGTTATAACAGGTAAAATACTTGTGCTGGAAGAATTAATACGACGATACCTATGACAAAAACTGCGCGATAGCTTTATTATATCGATCACAATCGAGTACGATTCGCTATCGAGTTAACTTTTGCGAACGCTACATCGTTGTAGTAAGTAAACAAACCACCGATGTATACTCCAATCATGCCGAGAAACGTAGCACATGGCACCAAGAAACAAAACAGTTTAAAACTTGGACACAGGATCAGAAACGGTGCACAGTTTAGAACCATATTTATTAAGAACTATATTTTTGTTGCAAAAAATAACTTAATTTTGACAAATTTTGGACACTGACAACTTATAGTCAAGCTGCTGACGTTTTTTATAGCATGCATATAAAGTTAATGAAGCCCAAACTATAAAATTACTCTATGGTATATGACCATATAATTATGACCTTAGTCCTTTACTGGGCACGCCCGAAAGGATGTGGGTAAATATGAGTAACTTTGATATCTATAATATTATTTCTATGTACATAAACAAAAATAATATAAAGTTGTAAATATTTATTTAACTTGAAAGGACACGGTTGACCCGCCATACATTGCTTGCCCCAAAAGTAAAAATCCATGCGTCACGACCAAAACTAATTTTATGGGTTCGTTTCTTCGCCTTTTAAAATAATATAAAGTAATATAAGCCGTAAATAGCGGGGTTTTCACATAAAACTAAATAAAATGTGTGGGGTCAATCTCTTGCACACTATCTAGAACAGGTCTTTCTAGATCATAGCGCCGTCTGTGTCGCAAAACCGCCATCTAGGCCACCAAAACTAAAACATAGAAAACTGCCCCGCTAGGGTGCGTAACGCGTGAAAATTACGATGACGCAAACAATAGTCAACGAAAAGAAGTTCCTTGTCACAGTTTTTTTTTCAAGTTTTAGGAAGAGGTTGGTTGGTTTAAAGGTTAGTACCTATGGGAGGCAAACGTCATCTTCCTTCTTAAAATAGCGATTGCGAGCGCTTACTTATTTAACTAACTGCCAGTTATATGACACTGTATGACACAATATGCCATTTCGTTAAGCGGTCGCTAGTTTGCTTATAAGTGCTCGAAACCTCTATTTTCTGCCAAACACAACAATTGTTGGGGACAGGAAATTGTGTTCAATCGTTGTCCTATTTTTTTTGTAGATTTATATGCCGCTAGATAAAAGCAAAGTAAATTAACAATATTGTATTAAAAATTCAATATATTTTTTGCAAAATAATATAGTCAAGTCTCTTAATGCTTTTCTTAAATCTTCTATACATATAATAAGACTGTAAAAGATCGATTTCTGTACATTGAAGATTTTTATGAAAAATTGTTACAGGGGGTCTTAATTACCGTAATAGAAGCCAAAACAACAATTTTTAAAATTTTTGTCTGTCTGTCTGTCTGTCTGTCTGTCTGTCTGTTTGTCCGGGCTAATCTCAGAATCTACTGGACCGATTTTGATGGGGCTTTTTTTATTTGACTCAGCATCACTTGGAGAGTAAACTAGGATAGAAATAATCACGCCAATAGACTTAGGGGGTAGGCAGAAAATATATATATATAAAAGAAAGTCGTGTTTGTTACAACACTTATAACTTGAGTACGGCTGAACCGATTTGGCTGAAAGTTGGTGGGGTGGTAGCTTAGAATCAGGAAAAGCATATAGGATACTTTTTGTTCCGCTAGACGGGGCCGGGGCTGGGGTAGCACGGGACCGGGACGAAACGGTGGGGAGGTAGCTTAGTACCAGGAGAAGGACATAAGATACTGCATATAGGATACTTTTTGTCCCGCTAGATGGGGCCGGGGCTGGGGTAGCACGGGACCGGGACGAAACGGTGGGGAGGTAGCTTAGTACCAGGAGAAGGACATAGGATACTTTTTATCCCGTTCGATGGGGCCGGGGCTAAGGCGGGACGGGGCCGAGGCGAAACAATTTAAAATAAATGTGGGTGGAAATGAATCTGTAAAGTGTTTTAATTCAATGTGTAGTGTTTCCTCCATATTGGTTTGTATAAATTAAATGAATATTTGGTACTTTATGGTACTTGCCAAAGTATAACAAAACAGTGCCATGAAAAAAATTATATTTAGATCCATTTTTTCCACACAACAAAGTAAAATGATTGTAAAGTAGTAGTTTTTTTTGTGGCAAAGTAGTAGTTAAAAGTAAAGTAACCATATTATCCTATCAAACAAAGGAATTCCTAATCGAAATACAAATTGTGAACGTCCAAATAATCGGTATGGTCATAATAATTGATCACCTTTGATGTACCTACTACTTGCTTCTTATTGTTGTAATATGGCCAATTTTAATGATAAGTGAGTACTAAAATGTACTATATAAATACTTTATATCTTGCGTACTTATAAGTACTTATACTTAAGTATCTTATTTGTAAAATCATAAGCCTATAAATTAAAAATTCTATCCAAAGTCACTATTCCACGCGGACGAAGTCGCGGGCACAGCTAGTCAAACATAAAACGACTCTGGGGCAATTTACGACCGTGTCCTTTATATGTACTTTCCTGATCCTTTTTCTTTTTATCCGTGTTTTTTTACCGTAAAATCCGTTTCCCTACCTTTTAATAATCATCGTACCATCTTATTTCGCCGTGGCTGTGGCACAAACCGTGCAAGGCCAAAAATACAAAAAAAAAGATGTGGGTGGATAAAATTTAAACAACATTTATATGAAGCCCGCTCTTTCAGCTGTATGAGTGTAGTTTCACGTTAAACTGAAGTTCATTATAGCCCGGGACTATTTAATGTCCAAAACTAAAAGCAGGCTTAAAGCAGGTGGAACGCGGTTTTCTCGAGCCCGAGGTAGAGCTGCAGCCACACATTGAATGCGGCCTTTCCTCCATGATGCTAACTTTGCATTGGTCTTAAAAGTTATAAATTTAATAAATATTTTCTGCACTGACTCACCTGTAATATAGCTGTAGTTGATCAGAATAGGGTTCTCGTTAGGCAGTACAAAACGCCAAAGGAACAGGTACTTCAGGGTTTCAGAATTAAAGCAGGCTAGCTGCTGGAGCAGCCGCACGCCCTCCAGACGTTGACAAAGAAGGTTCTCGAAGGAGACCAGCTGGAGATTATCCTGGAAGCTATTGGTGCACCCTAAAACTAACGTTCTTAGAGAACAGCGATAATGGTTAGAAAAGCCATCATAGTTACTCCGTTTCTTTCCAAATAAGATACTTTATTCATCATTATCTTGCCCTGTTCCCAGCTTATCTGGGGTCGGCGCAGTATATTTTACGCTTTCACACTATTCTATCACTCGTCACTGAATCATCCACTCATTTCACACTCATATCATTTTTCACACAGTCCATCCATCCATCTCTTCTTCGGTCGGCCTCTTCCCTTCCAGCCATTCACATTCACTCATCACTCTTTTAGTTACATGACTTTCGTCCCTCCTCATTGCATGACCGTACCCAGACAGACGATGACCCACCATCTTCTCAGTCACCGGTGCCACTTTCAGACTTCCTCGTATATACTCATTCCTTATCTTGTCCATTCTTGTAACACCACACATCCATCTTAGCATTCTCATCTCTGCTACATGCATTCGCTTCTCATCCGTCTTTTTAGCAGCCCAGCATTCCGATCCATACATTAAGGTAGGTCTTATAACGGATTTGTAAATTTTGCCCTACATCTCAAATATTCGATTCGGTACCAGGACACCACGATATTTTTCAACGGGTAATATCACCAAAATGGAACCGTCAAAAAGATAATAGTCGCTCCAAGAGCGCTGTGCTTAAAAAACTTACCCTGAGGCGAAATAATATGAATTTGTATACCTACCTACAGTTATAACGTTTAACTAAGTACTTGCCTCAGAATATTTTGCAGTATTCTAAAAAAGGTTTTCCGTTTAAAAGTGTCCAACTGGTCAATTTTGATCAATTGATCTGAAAGTATTATTCGGTCCATCTGACACTGCTCAGCTTCCATTTTCTATAATAAAGAGAGGTATGGGATCAAAATATCATCTGCACTTTACTTGTACTTTCTTTCCACAAACTTGACATAGGTACCTAAGTGGCGCTGCGGCGTAAAATGTAACTACAGTTAACCTATGTGAATCACGAAAAACATGTGTTTAAACATCCTGAATGATTGCATGTAAGGGAATATATTAATAATTACGTGAAAGAAATCCAAAGAACTGTCGTTACAATTGGAAAAAGTGCACGCAGCACTCACGTGACTTGATTGACTAAAGGCCTCATGCGCACTGTCCGAAGAGCGGACGTGTGACTGTGAGCGTTGTGGTTCATAGCCATTTTTTTCTTTTGAGTGGTGTGGACAAAATATATCAAAAAAGAATCTTAAGGAAATAAATTAATAACATTCACTTTTATTATTTTATTTCAAAAGAAAATTGTTTAGACGACTTAATATTAAAACTCACATCAGATATTATCCCTAATATCTTTAATTTCCGCCGCTCACCATGACTTGGTGGGCCACCCTGGGCGACGCGGTCGTTGTCAGCTAATAAAATAATGGACTGCACTTACAAAAGTATAAAAAAGAAAAGATTCGAGTTTCATTAACAAAACAACGATATTTCGGATAAGCGAATCCATGGTATTGCTGCTTACGTCACTTTATAGTTTCATCTGGTCACGTATTGAATAATAAAGTTTTAGATGAAAAATGTCAAAGTTATTTTGCAAAAATAAAATATTTAGCAGCTTTTTTATTGAGAATTATTGAGCCATTATTTTAAGTGTAAAGTATCATTTTCAACACATTTCATCTTAATTGTTACAACAGTCGAGTACCTAGCTAATTTTATCTTATTTTATTTTTATTTAGTCTTGAAGTTTGAAATTCTTTCCATAGGTACTATTTTGGGTCAAAATTGAAAACGTCAATAGCATTCTCGAAGCGGCTAATTATAGTTCTGCTCTTTCGGGTTGCAACCGCATGCTGCGGCCAGCGCCGGTCGAACAGGCGCAACGTTACAAGACAGTGCGTATGTGACCTGAGATGACTTAAAATAACATCCTGCTAATGAGAACACTTATTAAATAACATCCTGCTAAAACTTATTCATCTATGGCACCTTAAGTGTGATTTCCAATGATCGATGCAGTTCCTTTTGGTACAAATTAGGGGGTAGTTTCAGTGCAGTGTTAGCTCTCCAGAAGTAGCTGCCGAGGCGAGTAGGCATCCTTAGGTTTGGGTACTGGTATGTGAACAGTACTTTCTCACAGTGAAGGTTGCCGAAGAAATACCGCTGCACGTCGTGAATGCTCCAGTAACGGGAGTCCGTGCTCCTAATATAGTCAGAATGTTAATGTAATTGTTTAGTCACCGGTATTAATGACATCAAATTGATTCAATAGTAGTAGGACATTAGGTTATAAGTTTTGTTTAAAGACAAAGAAAATTGTATTTGTCTGAGGCGGAAAATCAAACCCCGTGTTCTTCGCTATCAGGGCGAATATTTTTAAAGGTAACCCTCGCTCGGCACACATAGCTCCGCTTTATTGACGTGGGCCCTTGTGATATAACTAACTTTTCAACTAGGCTCTGTCAATTTTTGAACTACCAAAAGAAATCATTCGCCCAGATAGCCACGATTCGATTGAATTTTAATAAGGTGCAATTAATTTGCCTAAAAAATCGAATAAATAAATCTAATTTACGTTACTAAGCTAAAATTAACACATTACACTTACAGCAGCACTGGATCGTCAGGCAGAATGCCATCCGAGCTTTCGACGTAGTGAAGCCAAATGAATGGATCCTTGGTCCAGTCTCCTAGTGACAATGGCCCTTTGCTGGGCTGGTAAGCCCGTGGCCATAGCAGCCACTTCACTGCCTCCAGGTGACCAATAATCTTTGTACATTTACAATCCTCTGAGAACGTCAACAACATCATTATTATGATTATCTTCACTGTCTCGGTGGCGCAGTGGTTAGAGGGTCGCATTTTAAAGCGAGGTCTGCGCCAGAGGTACCGGATTCGATTCCCGGGTCGGGCCAAAAATATGTACCTGGGTTTTTCTGTTCAGAAATTCTCAGGAAAGCCCGGGTTTGGATGTTGGCGGTGTTTCACCCCCGTGCCTCGGAAAGCACGTAAAGCCGTTGGTCCTGCGCCTTGCCCTTATTTTTGAATCACTCGCTTGGATATGGCGTGTGATTTTCGTTCGAAAACGATTTTTTTTCTATGACTTTTGACACTACGTCGAACGAAAATCACTCGCCATCTTGAAGCGAATGATTCAAAAATAGGGCTCCTGATCTCTCTCCGGTCGTGTCCTATGTCCCATCGGGCTATGAGAGTGAAAGGAATAGAGAGTGCACCTGTGTTTGCGCACACACTTGTGCACTATAATATGTCCCGCGCAGTCGGTTAGTCGTTGTGACTGGGCACCGTAGTCGAAATCGGCTAGGGGGACTATTACTATTATGATTATCTGGCATTATAATAGGGCAATAATTTGACTGCCTAGTTGGTGTAGCGGTTAGTTTGCTACCCATGAGTTCAGGATTCGTATCCATGGTCGGACCGAAATTAGTGACTGGGTTTCCCTGTCTTGAAAATACTCGGAAACAGCACGGAGCTAAGCAATTGGTCAGTCATGTCCAGTGGTCATGTCGGACTGCTGTCTCGCGGAATTGATGAGAGTGAAGTGTAGTGGGTAACATGAGTTACCCAGGACCCAGCTTACTTGTATATTGTGCTTGTGTATTGTGTGTTAAAAATATATAAAATTGAACAACGTATAAGGGGTAGAAAACGTTTTCTCTTTTTGTATGGAAGCTAGCGCGTACAAGACTTATTTGAATTATTAATTAGTAGATAGTCTTGAAAACTTAAAAAGCTAAGTTGTGAAAATAAGTTCGTGTACCTTCTAGTTCCATTTGAGGAACCACGCTCTACGAACTCCTCATTAACCAGATAACTCCTATTATTATTACACTTTTGTCTAAGGTGTAAGTAGTAAGAAGAAACATTCAGAAACACTTTGTTCTCTTCTGCTACATACGGCTATATCTTACCTTCGCTATCCATTTTTAAGTTTAAAGAAACAGTAATAAATTAATAAATAAAACCATTTCCAAATTAAAAATCATTAATAAAAAATATAAGATAAACAAATCTTGACGAAAACTGACGTATAATGACATAAAATTTTGACACAAAAACAATCCGCCCAGAAAAACTCAGAAAGTACCTATCGGGTGAATACGTCTACCTAAAGAGGCGGGTTACCGGTGTCCGGTACCGATTTTCCCGACAAAGTTATCTTTTTTATATTGGAATATTATGGAAATTCGTAAATAAATACTAGAATATTGTTTAAAACAAGATTCAAATTAATACTAGAGGCGGAAGACTGTTTATAAAGGATTCCAAAATATTCCGATTCCATGTGCGGTAGTTTTTTTTACGAGTGGATGTATTGCTTACTGAGATTTATTAATAATAAACAAGAAAACATTATAAATTTTTTCGGTTAAACGGTGAAACCCCCACGAATTACCACTCGGAAAAAGTTCGAGTGTCGTGAGAATCCTGGCCCACAGAACACAGAAAGAGATTCAATGTTCTGTGATATGGGTCGGTAACCTCGGTAGGCCTCTGCCTTCACCCTGAGATACTCCATGTATAATACATATGCGTGCAAATTAAAAGACCGAGAGACGACAACTTTATTTTTTTAAGATGGATCGGTACAGTTTGCTCGTAGCGCAGTGGCGGCGGCGCTTGTGTAGTAATTACCAAAGCTAAGCAACCTACAGCGAGCGCGGTCGTGTTTGGATGGGTGACCATTACGACCATATAAGTGACGTTTATCACGAGCATCTCCGTGCTTTGGAAGGCACGTAAAGCCGTTGGTCCTGGCCTATATCGATTGATATAAGTCGTTAATCCCAGTCAGAGGCCTCATGAGCGACTTGAGAACATCTGACAGCAAGGTTAGTCACTTTTCTTGCAAACACCCCTCCACCAATCCGCACTGAGCCCGCGTGGTATGGAGTTTGGCTCAAACTACCTCATTGTTGAGGTAAGGCCTTTGTTCAGCAGTGGGATGTTACAGGCTAACTTTACTTCACTTTAATAAGATGCAGTTCACTATACATACAGAACTTTGTTCCCTGTAGATATTGCCTGTAAACCTAATACACTACGTCCGCCGTTACGTCCCGCTCGTTCGTACTATGTCCGTTTTGACTTTTAATTGAGATCTTCTGTTCTACTTCTGATTACCTATGTATCCATAAGAATACCTATATAATTTCAATCGATCTTTCTTTTTTCCTAGTGATACTAAACCCGTACCTAATAAGTACTTATAGTTAAATCTTTGAGTCCTCATGTTTAATTTATATAAACTTAACCATCCAAAGAATAGAAAAATATGTGTCTATCATACTAAGATTAGTAAAATCGGGTTGAAAATAAAATAACTCGTTGTTTGGGATTTCGTTATATTTGAAAAAATATACAAAAAACTAATATTATAATTAATTTGTTCTGTACAGTAAAAATAATTAAGAATACTAATAAATGCGTTACATTAAAGTGTTGGATTACTAGAATTTTCTGATACTCAATTTAAACCATATTTCTACAACAAACGATCATGAATGTAACCCGTATCTAACGTCTAACATAACGTCTTAAGACATGCTGTTTTAATATAGGTAATATACAAAGTTGACTAAAACAAGTGTACAATAGGTGCATTTTACTATAAACCATGGATGAAAGTTTTAGTAGTTTGCTTACTTAACAAAGAAAGACAAAGTCATTCGTTACAGTAACAGCAAGGATCAGCTTAACTCGTAACTAGCACACCAAAATTCTGTTATAGCTAGCATAATATAAATAACATGTTTGCTGTGGATTTGATCTATGTAAGCTATATAATGGTAAAACTCAGGTTTAAACCACAGAAGATCCTATTAACTCTTCCGTAGTTGAAACGCAAAAGATTATTATCTGTTGATACGGTTTGGGGATTATAGGTATAGGAGTCGGATCTTTTGCACTAAATTGTTAGCAAGGTACAGCATAGGGTGTAATCAAATGCAGATGATTATGGTGATATTTGAAACAGTCACATTAAAGAAAGGGCTCTGTTCCACAATCCTATTTTATTTTACCTAATATGAAACATCAAACTCCTGCTAAATTCCAAACGAAAGAACATGGCTGACGGTTATATTTCAGTTAAAATAAGAAGATACAACCAGGCTTACGATAGTCATTTAATAATCCCTTTTAGGCGCATTTAATAACCGAAGTAAGATTAATATGTTTAGGTGACTTGCATTTTAACATCAATGTTCAGTGATAACCTTTTCAACTCATGATTCCAGTGTAATTTTTACTGTTGATAAGGATGTTACAGTAATATCAATAGTGCTACAATGCGATAGTATTTTTGTCATGTTTTAAGTAATACTTATGAACCCACGTGTTGAACCCTGCAGTCCAAAGATTACGACAAGTCTGCGCCTAAGAAGTAAACATAACAACGTAGGAATGATTTTAAACCCTTGAAAATTAAATTGATTTGCTGCAAATCTTTGTAAGAAACGTAATTAGGTGGTTTGCACCACCATTCTTTGTTTTGTGATGGCAACTCTTCGGTCGAAACGCTATCAACAAATTGTAAGCGTTCATTTTCAAAAGGATTGGAATGTCTCATTTATGTTATTTTAAATTCAATAAAGAGTGTTGGGTCGTAAAGTATTTTTCAGTGTTTGACGATAAATGACTAAAAATCAAGAGTAGTTTAGACATAAAACTTAAATATATGTAATTTAATTAACAGTATGAGACTTTAAAGAACTAGCTGCAATTTTTAGTACAAAGGTCAGTCTTACAGAACTATAGGTAATTTGGATATAGTCTAGTTTGAGATAGTTAAAGATAAAAAAAAGAAGTTATGACGATGATTCTCTACATTGACATTAACTGACATCAAATTAAATGTAGGTATAGCTTTAAAGTCTAAGAAGTAAGAAACAGTACACACGACAGCACATCAGGCTATAAAACTAACCCTTATTACAACAAGATACCGCAGTGTTTACCTTGACGTGCTGTCTGTACAATAAACTTAGTAACTACGTAAGTACCATACTTAACAACTTTCAGGCTTTCAGATTGTAATGATTTGTGTCAGTTACATAATTTTGCAATAAATACACTATTATTTTAGGGCGACGACCAATTACTGATTTCATAATTATTTTGGACGCAAGTTTATTGTCAAAATCAGATTAAAAAGTTATTTAAAATCAGTCTTTACAAGCCAAACTGTTATTGGAGGGATTTGCTAGGTGTTTTCCTAGAATTTACATGATTATTTTCTACAAATACTCTTGTGTGTTATTTATTATGGTCCGAGAGTACCGTCGCAAAACTTAGATTGGTTATACTTAATCTAATACCAAGGTATAATTTTGTACATAACTTCATTTATGCATCTAGTTTTGAAGCGGATCCGTTTAATGAAAACATAAGTACTTGTTAATGTTTGGTGTTAAGTAGTTTTTAGAGTGCCCTTACCAATCCATCATTCATTCAGAGTTCATTTAATGATGTAGGCTTCAAAAGGGCCATCTTACAACATGGCTTATTGTCAGTACGAAAGTTAGATATATGTATACGAGTACTTAACAGGTATTGTGCGTACGTTTACTATCTATAATCTAAGCTTTGCGATATAGTTACAGTTTGGTTGATTTTTCTAGTAATTCATGAAAAACAAATGAATGTGTCGTTTTCGTTAGAAGTAAAACGTTACTTAATACTTTAACTAATATTAAGTTTTATCTCAGAACTGAAGTAATATTATTGACAATAATATCAAACAATAATAGCGCACACAAATTCATCATAATTTAACTCCGCTAGGATATTATCCTAGCGACAGTATACATTTTCTACCAATACAGCCTCTATTTAACACCTTACATGTACATTCGAATAAAGAAATACATTGATCTAAGTGGTATCAATAATTTCAATAATTACAATAAACGTAAGTAAATAGAAATGTGTTTTCTAACCAAATAAATTGCTAACCAGTTGGAGAACTTTTTAAATGTAGCAAATTTAATAGTTGGCAGGTTCCCGTTAAAAGCCAGACACTATCACAGCCCAAACATAAAAATAATCCTACTTCCGGTACAGTGAGATCAAACACATTGGAGTTCTGTACATTTTTCATTTTGTCCCTTTTATTTTGCAGTTCAAGGTAGTAGGATATTACTATTTGTTTAATAATGAAAGCATTTACAAAAAAATACAATACAACCCTTAACGGAATTAAATTCATTATCTAATTTTTATAACAGTTACATCTACTATTATAGAGACGTAACTAATGGATACTTTTACTTTTAATGCAACAGTGATAAAAAGCCTATACGTAGCATGTTTTATTTGACTATGGCACAAATTAGGAATACATCAATTTACTATAGACATAAACATCTAGTCAATTACGAGTACTAGCAAAAGTAGAAGATACATCCACTGCACATCATTATATGCGATTTACGACAGCGTAAGAGAGTTGAACGTTTATTTTATATTACTTGCACAACATCTATGACCTGTCGTAGTACCTACTTGGAAAAAAAAATGATTATTATTTTAAAGTCGCAAAACGAGATACCTACCTACAAAACAATGTCGCCTAACTTCTAGATGAAACTTTGCCATAATATAGTCGCTTAGAGGATGTCATGTTGACGCTATTAATTTGACACCAAATGAAAAGAATGTCAAGCTCCCAGACTGACACTTTCTTTATACATTTTCTATCAAAATATAAAACGTAAAAACAACATTCTCTGAGCTGCTATATTTTAAGTTAGTAAAAACTGGTTGTTTAACTACGGACCTACGTTTGTTGGGTCGATAGACGTACTTATGATTATCTGCCATTTGTTACGTTGGCAGAGCATAAATTTTGGTTTTAACACGCGATAATTAACTAGGAACATAAAATAAAATTGACAAAACTCCAACTCGTGCAATAAATACATTTTGCATCCTTACTATCAGTCAACTTGTAACAACCTTCGAGCCGCCTTCATCCACATTACACCACACACCGAACTGGGAACCTTGTAATAAATTATTATCATCGATCAAAGTCGTTACAAGTAGACGAATCCCAACTTACAAACCTTACAGTATACCTTTTCAAAATAGCACCGCCTTTCAATTTTTTTTATATAAATTATTTATTCTAATTCCTTTAAAAATGATGGCAATTCAATCATGAAATTGGACAATTGGTCAATTTAGTGACAGTGTTAAACACAATCCTATTGTATAAATTGCCGTTTCCATAAATCTAGTAAGAATTTCGAAATTTAACCCCAGTTACATCCAGAGAGCATAGTGTATTAGTTTCTCGACCTTTTTCTAACCATAATTATTTATCAAAATCGTTGAACATAGTGTGCGCTTATAACGCTCATTTCTTATCGACTCGTTTTTACCTTGTTAAACCATTTCCTTATCGTGAGTGGAAATGTACCAACCGGTGTCTGTTCGGTTCCTGAATATGCATATGCATATTCCTGAATATGCGTGATGGCAGCGACTTGACTCGGTGAAGAAATCGTCGAAAACGAACCCAGCACTGACGAAACGCGGTGGAATGAACTGGTGCGTTTGCATATAACATGTCCGCGAGATAGTCATGGTGACGGTTCCATATTGTTTGCGACGCTCACATGGTGGGCTGCGCCGGCACATGCGGGTGCGTCGACAGATGCGTGGACTCGCTGCGGCGCGGCGGCGCTGGCGGAGGCCGTTTCTTTATCGGCTTCGGCTCTTCCCGTCGCGGCTGAGGTTCTCTACCAAAAACGTTCTCGTAGAACGGGTCTTCCACGCCCCCACCGTAGTGCTCCTGTATCCACATCGACACACTCGTCTCCTTATAATCTTGGGACAGAGGATACTCCCGGAACCCCAACACTTCGTGCGGCGTCGTCGCCGGCTCGAGTTTGCACTTCTGGGCGACCTGCCATTTCTTTCTCATCACCCTCTGCAGATCTTTCAGAAAATCCTTCGGCGGGTTACTGTTTGAATCTGCTAGTTTTTTAGGTGACGTGAGCCGCGTGCTCTCGTTTCGCTTCGGCGGCGGCGGCTTTCGCGGCGATGGCGGCGGCGGCTCCGTAAGGTTGAAAGATATCTTCTTGTTCTTTTTACCAGTATCGGAATTCGTCGGAAGGTCGTCGGCAAAATTGACCTTCTTTATCGAGCCCGTGCGTTCTTTAGTGAGTTCGTTCGTTTGTTTCTTTTGTAAAGATGGGCTTCCGTTGCTTATCTTTTTGTTTTGTAGTTCGACGAGGCAGGCCCCGTACGCGACGGAATTCTGGCCGTAGATGCTCTTATCAGAGTGAAGCGAGGAGGTGCGCGAAGCTTCGGAGTTGACGCTGTCCAGGGAGGGTTGTCGCGGGAAGGTGCGGCTCGGCTCAGCAGTGCGGCTGACACGCGACTGTCCTGCACGAGCGGCTTGCTCGATCTGCTGGGCGGTCAACTGGTTTACTATATCGTGGACGCGGCCCGGATTGACTTCTATGGCGTGTTCGGGAGGAGGAGGGGGCAGACTCAGCTGCGACCCGCAGAGGTCTTCCATCGGTTCGAGCGGCGGGGGCGGAGGTGGTAGAGAGTCCAAGCTTAGCGTGGAACTGAACATGCCATCCGGAATGTCTTCGCTGGGAGGTGGAGGTAGAGGCAAATCTTCCACTGGGGGTATTTCGGGTGGCCTCTGAACTTTGTCGTATATTGTGGTGTAACCGTAGAGTGCGGAGCCGGTGTCTGAGCTGGTTCGGTAGACGGGGTCGCGGTTGATCGTCTCGTAGAGGCCATAGGAGGGTGTTGGTGAATCGTGCCTGGTGGGACTGCTGGTAGTGCTCAAGTGGCTACCAGTGGTGGACCCATAAACGACGCTGTCAGTGGACTCTGGAAAGAGATGATAAAATTTTGATTTCCCGAACTGGCTACTTCTCGACTTTGTCTAAAATTTATGTTAAAAATATTGAACGTGGTGCGTATACCAGTAGTAATGCACAGTAGGTCCTTACCAATAGTATGATGTCGTTTGAGCGTGGAGTCGTCTCTCTGGGTGCGCGGGCGTCGTGTGAGGGTGCCGCAGTCGCCACCATCGCCCTCACCGTCGCTGGCTCCCTTCTCCACCATCTCCTTGAGCTGGCGCGTCATCCACGTCAGCGGAATGTTGGGCTTCATGGACGGCTTCCGCTTTATCGTGCCTGCCGATTTACAACTCTAGGTATAGTACCAAATCTACCGGGTATCGTATAGTTATCGCAAATTCTTTGGAGGATCCTCCCACCCCAGTAACCTCACAGACCGGGATGTGAACGAAAACTTGAAAAGACAATTGTAAGTGCTTGCCACATTGAACCAGTGATACGCATCATTATTTACTTTAAAAAAACTCTGTCAGTTTTTAAAATTATTTCCGAATTAATCACAAGAGAAACGCTAACTTCTAACAAGCTAACATTGTTTTTTTTTTACATATTCAGTATTCTGTACTTATATGTTCACATGTACCCAAGAAGTTGACCAGCAGCTTCAAAGGACAGACCATGTTACACCATACAGAATCATAAACTTACCCATAGGGAATTCGCAGTCGAAAGCGCTTTCCGACGCAGTGCCGCCATCGGAGAGACATCCACTGGAGCTTGAAGAAGATGCGCGTGAGTGCCTGAACATAACACCGTGACATTTATAAATTTGACCAGCCAGCACATACAGCCCAAAATCTGGTCATACAATGACTGGATGTTGCTGATGAACTGTTGTGATTGGTCGATACGTAATATTTGAAACAATTACAGCAGTCACTTCATTTATTTTCTCGTATCTGTACAAGTGATTTAGGCTTATGCCACACTTGACGGAAAGTCCACTGCGGATCTCCTACGACGGAACGCCATTACATGTTATTAATAATAATATTTTTGCATATAATTTAGAAATAGCGGCACGCTACAAGGAAGATCAGTCGCTCCATCGCGGAAGATCCGAAGCGGACTTTCCGTCAAGGGTGGCAAAGGCCTAAGTATCTAAGCGTAACAGCGCAAATGCAAACTTTTAATAATTTTAATTCATAAATTCTTCTAAACTTATTTTGGTAACTAGAGGACACTTTTTGCGACAACCTTAAGAAACGCGACACAGCTCATTAATAATACGATTAAATTATCAGTGCCTAAGCACACCAAACTATACACATTCAGTGCTGTCCATTTGCACATAAAAATTAGTGATATTCGCATAGCATTTCAATAGATGATATTATGTAACTTTTATAAGTTGAGTATGAATTTATATTCATGATACAAGTAATAAGGTAATTTTGCACAAAAACCAAACATCGCATTGCTATAAAACTAACTAAGAAGCTTAACGTTAACATTTGTGATATGACAACACCAACCTTCCACTGCTTATATCCGAGTTGGCAACACTGACGTTACTGGACGTGGACTGTGCCGGACTGTTGATGCCTACCGGCACATTGCCATTTGTTTTGGTCGGAATTGAAGTTATCTGCAAGATAAATCAAACAACATTGCTCAAACCACTCCACTCGACTAACAACATTTTAAGATTGAAGACTTCAAAAAGTTCTTGAGGGAGTTATACTTATAGATAGATAGATAGATAACTTTTTATTGCACACAAAATTAGTGAATTTACAATTTTTTTAAAAGGAAATGTACAATTTAGGCGGTCTTATCGCTATAAGCGATCTCTTCCAGACAACCTTTGGGTAAAGAAATTATGGGTTTATAGGAAGGGGAAGGGGACTTATTCTAATAAAAATGTTGCTATAAATGATAAGAAGGCAAAAACTTGACCAGTATAGTTTAATACGAGTATCAACTATCTTCTTCAATCTGCATTACCAGAGAAATCATAAAGCTTTGGAAACAACTTACTTAAGAAGGAAAATTCATGAAATTTACAAGTATGGGAAAGTAGTAAGAAGCAGAAATCGGGTAATTGTTGGAATATAGTCTATCGACTGGACACTTACGGAACAAGAACGCGCGTGAGCTAGGTGATCTAGATCTTCTTGCGTGAGCTCTTCGACTAAGGTCCGGTGATTCTCTAATAATTGTCTCCCGTGCTGAAAATAATTTTCGTTACGTTACTGGTGTTTAGCAGTTCAATGGGAACACTTTAAACGGGTAAACATTTTTAGGGACATATAAATTATATACATATACAGCGTGGGGCCTGTAATAGGAGCAAAAAATTTTATCAATGATTCTACAGAGTATTCGTACGAGTAGTTACCTTGACCTGGTCATAGTGCTTCAGAATGCTTTAACTAAAAGATATAGTAATCTAGTTATAATCTCTAGTCAATGTATATCAAAATCGCTAACTCGTTGTAGTAAATGACAATGTCAAGTTCTATGACTGGACTCATTTGTTAGCAATACATTGTTGGTTCGATTTACTTGTTAGAAAATATAACAGTAAAATTATTCTTCAATATAAAGAATTAAAACCATTTAATATGGACTAATCGTCACTTAAAGGGACTATTTGAATTTTTGCTCCTATTACAGGTCACACCCTGTATATTAAGTCGACTTATTCGATCGTAGAATTTCCCAGAAATCACAATCACTGAAGCTTATTTGAATATTTCTAGTCGGACAACAAACATCCGTCGATGTGTCTACGAGGAAGGTAAGAGGCACCAAATCGTGACAACTTACTTTTGCTATCCGCATGGCAGTGACCCATCTCTCGAGAGTGCGCTGGTCATCAGCGCAGAGGAACTTTATAAACTTAACACTCTTTGGTTGCTGCAGCCTCGGATGCTTGATCGCAAAGCAGAAATCTGTCGGTGACTTGTATTTCTTCTTCCAATTCAAGCCAATATACACCTCATTCGTATCGAACGTCGCCAAGCAAACGAGCTCCTTCAACGTCTTGACTTTGTCTTTCGGCGAATAGTACAGCCCTGAGATGGGAAGAAATCAAAAGAAATGTAAAATTGTGAATATACAATCCAAGGAATCAACAAAATTCGCATCAGCTAATTCGCATTGCATTTAAAAAAAAGTGTGGCCACACATCGCTAGCGTTTCGTCAGGTACTAACCAGAAGGTCGAAGTACGAAGTGGAATTTCTTCCAGCCCCGTTTGGCGTCGCTCTTTAAATAGAGAGGGCCTTCCATGGGCGGAACCGGGTGTCCGGATATGGACGGCACGGTGCTGGTTCCGCCGCTTTGACCAAAGAATTCTTCGATTATCACTTGTCTTGAATGCTCGTCCTGTTCGCTAGACCACCCTTGAAAATAGATTGATACTGTTACTTTATACATATATAACAAGGTATACAAATAGCACTCGGTTACTCGATTGAATTAATCACTATTAATGTTTTTTGGATATTCATATAGTTACCTCTATCATCTTCAGATAAAAGAAATTTTTCTGGAGTCTGGAAAAGAGATATCTTGTCTGGTCTTTCGGCAAACAAAATTTTGTTTTTGGATTCTCTAGTCCATAACATTAGATTGTCGACTAACATCTCGTGGTCTTCGTATACACGTTCTGAAATTAACAATGTCATTGCAGAAAAAGTTTAAAAGTAAGTCAAAAGATCTCTTAAAACATAATAGTAACAGATTATAAGCAAACTCACCCATATGTAAATCTGGTAGATGTTCAACTATGGCCCACTTGGGCTCCATAGTGACGTGGTTTTTATCAGCTAACAGCCTTGCTACATAGCCGCAACTCATTTTCTCGTCAACTAGCAAGCTCTTCGATGAACCATCCATGGAAAATGCTTTAATAAATAACTTCTTAACATTAGCCTCACGCATGCGTTCCAGCGCTAATTTTATTTTATCGGCTTTTTGCTGAAAACTTGCGTCCTGAAAATATGTTTTATATAAATATAATAATTCGTCCTAATATAAATATTTGTTAAAATTAGTATTATATTAAAATATCAAATAATTGATAACAATTAACTTACCTTTTGGTTTTGATGAAGATTTAACTTTAAAGCTTTGCATTTGGCGCTAGCGCTACTCGAAGCAGAAGATTCACTTGATAACATTGATACCTAGAATGAACATAAAATTTTAGTCGAACTGAACATCAACAATTCAAAATGCTTCGTGTATTTATTGTAATGGACTTACAGTATCACTGAAAGCAGAGTCGTTGTCGGGTGAGTCAGTGCGGGTGATGCCTGAGGCACCGTCATTGCACTCCTTGATGCACTCCGGCCTCTGAGAGCAACCCTCGCCATCTCTCTCCTTCGCACCTGAAGAGTACCCTGCAATACCCAAAAACATCTCCCTCGATATTATTGAACAACAGAACAATTGCCCTAATTTGTTGGTTGGCCCCTCTTTCCGCATTTATTACTATAGCCAATTTCTGTAAGAGCTTATTGCGAATGATGAATGGAATTATTCTCAATCCAGCTTTGGTATTTTTAGAATGTTACGTTCGTCTTGTTTACTTATTGAGTTATTACGTGTTTGATTTCCTAGCAAAATGTTGTGACATTGAACGGTGACACATTGATGAGCCATTGTGTAGGAGATTATGATATTAAATCATTGCAACTTTAATAACCGCAATAAGGAAAAGCACATTCCTTGAAATCACTTCAATGTAGTGTAGTTTCAAGTACAGTTCAATGCCACTTTTGTCGGTGTATTTCTCTACTGACCGATATTTATGGTCTTCGAAAAACTAAGTTATGTTCACTAAAGAGCTGGGAAGTGGCGTCATACATTGCTGCAAAATTTACTCACCAGCAGAAACTCTGGATATTTCCTCATCGTACTCGGAGTCGAGGGCGCAGAGTTCCCCCAAAATGGCGTCAAGATCCGCGTCTTGAGTCTCCTCGAGGTTGGCCATTGAGAACCTGTAGGTGTCGATCCTCGGCGCGACGATCTCCAGAGGTTTCAGCGCTGACGCACCCTCGCTCGTCGTGTTTAAACCCTGCAGCATTAAGATAATACATGATTATTTTAGAAGCTGAAGTGGTAGCTGGGAAAAGTCTGCGGTCTGCATCCAGTGTGATCCTGCGATCTTTACAAGGTCATCTGTCCGTTTTGTCGGTGGTTTTGGAACAGGTCCTGGGATCTTGCATTGGGCGACATGAATGTTATCTCTTTGTTACCACAAGTTAATACTTGTGGTAATACTTACTTGTGGATACACATAGATTTTCCAAAATAATTGGGAGGAGAAACTAATCTTTATTTGCATCAAAAAAAAATCAAACAGGAGCAAATTTGTAATGCCAAATCGTAACTAAATACAATGGCGTAATCTTAATAAAATGAACTATGTATTAACACACGCAAGGACCTACTTGTAGGTAGCTGAATCTACATAGATATGACTGACTACCAAATTATTTGATTGTTCAATCCTAAGCTAACACCTAATTATTAATCGCCCATGAATAATGCAGAATGCACCCTTATGAGCCCCAGGAAACTAATCTCGGCCCATAAAAGTGTCCATAGAACATCATGAATATGAATGAGAGAACTTTATATGAGGAGGTTCATTACCGAAGCACATCATGCCAAGTTGACATCCCAAAACACTGTTGGGAACGTATTGTCTTTCAGACAATGAACTTGGTAGCTTTGATATGTTATATTACAATGTATTACGATATTCGCAATCATAATAATGATGGCTCATATCTTTAATATGTGTATCGTTTGCAGTTCAGTTCTCTTGGAATATAAATACTTACAATTGTATGCGGCAGTAACGTTATCATAAATTCACAGCCATGTTTAAAATTAAACTAGTGCTTGTCCTACTACTCCTACATATTTTATTTGGGCTCCTTGAGGATCCGAAAATAAGTTCCCTATCGGCAGTGAGTGGTTATATACTACGTATAGAGTAGCTATTCGTCCTTATTGAAAGAGAAGCTATGCCAAGCAAAAAATGTATCGCAACTCGATACAAGATTGGGACGTATTCCTTGAAATTTGAATGTCGAATTTGAAACAGATTATATTCGTTGATGCCAAGAGGCGTCAAATCATGGCGCAAGGAATTTGTTCGTGGTGTCAGATCCATACACTTGTAAGTAACAGCAGTTAGCAATGCCTGTCGGTTATTGATCCAATATTTGTTATTAGCTAAAAGTCAATAGATCTAAAAAAACAAAGTAAAATAGGTGATTGCGTCTCAAGGTACGGATTTTGATTAGTGTGCTATAGGGTCAGACACGAAGTAGAAAACTGATCAGAGTAAAGTATGATAATAAAGAAATTTTGAAAGAAAATATACTATTATTCAACAACCTCCAAGCTAGCTGACTCTGGTGCTCAAATACAAATACATTTTCTATGGGACCATATAGTAATCTAAAAAAAACATATAAAACACTGCTTCATACTAACTGATGTTTGCTGGTCGGCAGCATATATAAGGGAAGTGAGTTTTTTTTAAATTTTGATGTAGGTCAGAGTTGTTGTGAGAATCAGACCCTAGGGGGTAGGTAACGTTTTTAAAATAGCCCAGAAATGGTTCCTACGACCCTACTTCCATTATAATGATTTGTATGCTAGGTAGGCTGGATTTAATTAGTGATTGCCGCATTTTTTGTAGTAGAAGGTAACTGCTAATTACTAGCTATATTAGGAAGACAGATTTTGTATTACATTACACACGAGGAAAAACAGAAAGTCGATTATTAGCCTGAAAATTATATGTTACCTTTGATTCTGTAAAGTTTTTTTCGCCACACGGTGCTAATTACTAACAATAACAACATAACGTTCTAGTAAGTAGCACCATCTTGTACAAGATTTTTTCGTAAGTTCGGAACAAAATTTATATAGTTTATGTCCTTATTAATTCATTAGTTTGTATTTGACTCGTTGCCGCGTTGGTACGTGGGTACATGATGGTTTTTTTAAGTCCTATACTTGATTAACTTGCTCCTAATTTAGTAAACAAGCAAGCATTCATTCAGTCGAGCCAACCTGTGGAAATCTCGACGAGTTAAATAATCGAACAGCAGGTGGCGCTTGGTAATCGCTGAGACTGAGACTAAATCGTCTTTTCGTGATTTATTTATTATTTAAACAAATCCAAAGATTTAAGTTACAAGTTAAAAAGATGTTTGATGCAGCAGAACATCAGAATAATAACTTATCACGAGGTATCGTAAACTTTACTGTTTCAGACTGTGGCCTCAGGTGTGATCTGTCAATCTTCTTTTCCTTCTGAATATAAAGTGTGGAATAGAAAGGTATTCGAATTATTCCTCCTACCTACTCTTAGTTTTGAAAATATCTTATTATCCAACCAAATTCGTTGGATCCAAACAAAACAACAGTTTTCGTGAAAAAAACAGCATGCATTATTTTTAATGACATATCAGGTAAATGCACCTATTACCAGCCAGCATGAAATAGCTCGACTATTTATTTAGTATTAAGTAGGCAGTAGGCACTTAATAAAAATATACTTAATAATATTATAAGGTTAAGTGTATTTCATTAGATTAGTATCTTGTTATATTAATAATTACAATTATATGTAGTTTTGTATTGCATGTTGTCGGCAGTAACATACTTTATCTCATGACTTCTCCGTGAATAATTGCATAATTAATTAATCATGAGCTGTGGCCCGATACTTACTGTGCTAGTCATGTCCAATGTTTGTTCCATAGATTTATTCTCCACTGGGGAGTTGTTAACACTCCTCGACTTTCCACTAGCTAAACGAAAACTTCTGTTCAGGGAGGATAAGAAACCCCCACGGTGCCACTTGCTCGGCTCGCTTAACTGCACGTCCGTCATTTCGTTTACATCGCAACCCACAATGACTCATGAACCAGCACACCACAACAGCAAAGTATGCCAAAAGGCCGGCACTAAGCACACTCTGGTCACTTTTAACATCGTACTTTCGCCATTGCTTGCAAGACAAAATGCGAATCAGGAACTCGATTGGCAATGAACTTGCAATTTCTTTCAATTGGAATTTCGAAACACTTCGTTGAATACCAAAGAGATTTTAATTTCACGGCTCAGAGTCTGCGCGCGAGCGCCTCAATTGCACCGTATAACGCACACACTCGACCTCGCCCATTCACTTATTTCAAAAACTTTGTTTTCGAGCCCGATAGTTTTATATTATATTTATGAGAGGACAAAGAGCGCAGGCGGCGTCGAACGAGACGCGTATGGCGTACGCAAACTCGAACTCACTACTAGAGTAGACGACGACTCGAGTAGTGTTACAAAATGAAGCATGGGCGAGTCGGCTCGCAGGGCAGGCTGCAGGCGGCGGGGGGAGGCAGGCAAGTAGACAAGCGGCAAAGGCGCAAAGCGGCAGGCAACCGCGTTTCGTGGGCTGTGCACGTGTGCGCGGCCCGCTACGTTGTTTGATTCCAGAATGACGAGATGAGGAGTTGTTTGGATGTGTGCGTGCAAGGGGCTCGTGGAGTCGTGAGCGCGGCGCGTCGCCGGCTGCACGCATCGCACCCCCGCTGCCGCACCGCACGCACACCATGACAACCGGCGAAGGGCCGCAGGGACGCGGCGTATGTTGTACCACCCGCACCCGGGTCGACAACGATGGGGTGGCGAATGATTCACAATCAAATGCCGACTTAACAAAAATTAGAGAAGCTGGACTTCTCAAATATTTTAATGTTGTATAAAATTATTAAAATATTGTTTTTTTTTTAATTTTCGTACTCTATAATATATGGAAATATTTAAAAATATCAACTCCTGAATGACCATTTAAGTTCAATCATAAGTAAGTAAATCGAGAGCTTTTCTTTCTTCAGCTCAAATTGAGATTAATAAGCGCACAAAAGCCCTCAAATACCACTACAATAAGAAACTGAGCTGAGGACTCACTCCCTATTTAACTATTGATAAACATTAAAGATATTTGTTTTATTTTAGGATCTGAACGTGTAATTAAATTAACGATGTTGGAATGAAGAGTCGAAATATATTAAATTATGATTTAAAAATCAACAATAAAATCGTTAATTATTTATCTTTGCTTCCCAGTTTGCACATTTCAAAAGAAAACTAGATTTTATTGATCTGTTGAAAGTATTGTCTTGATAACGTATTTTAGGGTCACCTAAAACAAAATCATGTATCTTTATAGAGAAAATAAAGAGTGACCTGACATGGTGACCTAAATTTCATTTTGTCCTACTTTTGTCCACCTAAACTCAGCCGCACCCCTTAACCCACGTCGTAGGACCGCGTTAGCGATACAAAATCTCATCCATTTAGAACCACAGTTTATCTTTATCGTTCAGTTCTAATAATGTTTATTTTTATGTTAAATCACAAATTAAAACGGTTTATGAAATGGAATGTCAAAACATAAGCTTTTTACTAATGGATGCTTATGTTCAATAAAATCAACAGAAATCAATCAATATTGATACTTAAAAACCCTATATTACTTTCAAATATACAGTATAAGTAGTATATGAAATTACTTTCAAGTATAACTTCCATTTTAGAAAATGTTTCATTGGATCCGTTGCCGAAAATCGTAGAGTTTACCTTGTTAAGAAAATAGTTTGTCACCCCGTATTTTATAAATTATTTTTAGTCGATCTACTTTCTAACAAAAAACACCATAAGCGTTGTAAGAGGCGAGAAATAATTATATTTGACTGTTAAAACATATGTTAACTATTTGAGATGGAAAGTAGCTTAGCATACAATTTTATTAATTTAAAGTAAAATATACTTCAAATTAATTGTCAAGCTTTGCTCCACGCCAAAATCGTGTTTCTTGTACTTCCGGCATAATGTGCAACCAATACGACAGCCCTCCTACCGCAAATGGAAAAAGACGGACAAAAACCGGCAACAGGTGGTGCGCGCGCGCACCTGTCCTGCGCAGATGCGAGAGATCAACACTTTATTGATCTTCCACTCGCTAGATTGCAGATAACCAAAATACTTAAAATAAATAAAAAATAAGGCACTCCCAAAAAGCTGCCATTAAATTGAAGGCCACACAAATATGGTACACTCGCTATTACTAGTTTAAGATTTATCTACTACTATATTCCGTATTTTTTATACTTTTTACACCCAGTTATTTATTGAATTCAATGAATAACATATTTGTATTTTTTATCTTCTTTTTAGTAATTTTATCGGGAAGATAATAGTGTATCTTAAATGCTACACCTACCTAGCAGAATTTATTATTGCCAAGTTGAGGTTTTCAGAGGTGTTGTGGCTGGTCATAATAGGTAATTTACACATCATTTTTTAATTAAATAGTAACCACCCTACTGTTTGACAATGTTATGTTTAAAATAATCTGAACACGGTGTAGGGTATAATTTCCTTGTGGTTTCAGTATAAGAGAAGAAACGTAAATTATACTTGGAGGCATGCGCCTTGGAACACCTGTCCTGGGACGAACGCCAATTACTTATTATGATTTTGGGATACGACTACCGGTTAATAATACTTTCTACAGTGTAGATGCACCATCAGGGTTTTAAAACTGTCATCATTCATCTGTATTGGCCATCAGTCAGAGACTGATATAGGATTTTTCCCTAGCCATGTTTAAAAAAAATAATAATCCAATTTTGTACATTCACTCACGATTTGTAAGTTTCGAGTCGGTAAGTATTAAGAAGACAAAAGAGGTGACATTTTAATTGGATACATAATTGAATATTATGAAGAGATCTTTGCGGGTGCGAACTGCGACCGAGGTCAAATATCTGTTTAGCCGAGAATAAAAAAAAATGTAAAGTCATATTATACGAGTATATTATCATATCGTGATTGGTAATTAAGGGGAAAAAAGAACCTCTATAAACACTGAATACGAATACGTATTTAATTAATATTATCCGTGCAGCACTGTATTCAATCAAGTCAAGAATTTTAGAGATATTGTAGTATTTTTTTTCGGTCGTACGTTATTCTATTAAATACCCATCATGCCTTGGCTGTTATCCTCCAGAAATAAATGCATGCTATGGTACACAATTGAGCTTGGAGCACGTGCTTCTTCAAATGGTTTGTTTTCGGAAAAAAATACTTTAGAAAAAATATACGACACCCCGATGCGAGAAGACGCAGCTGCCGTGGAGGCTTCGAGGAAAAAAAAAGCGATTGAGCCAGAGAGACTATTGTGGCGAAGAATACCAGCAAATGCTTTAAAGATTATTTCTTCATTACTTCTACGTATTTACTAAGCAATAAACACGGTGAGTGCAGTTAACAGTTAAACAGGAGGAGATTGATTCATAGAATGATTATACACAGTTAACTAAATAGATGCCTTCTCGTAATGCCTCTACAATCCAGTATGGTAAATAAAATCATTTTTTATCTTGGTCTATTGTAATTTCAATTTACGCATTGCTATTGAATTAAAAATTTTAAAAGCTACAATTATTTTTATTGCATATTATTAAGAAACACCCAATTAAATTCGGTAGCTTTGTGTTGGATTGCACTGACTGTCCAATACCAATCAACTTTTTTTTTATTTGAAATGGGTTCGCTCTTGTCTCCAGGCTAGACCAGTGGCATAGACAGAGACGACGATGGAGCAAGCTCACCCAGAAAAAGCCTGATCACTCTAACTTTGAAAATAAAACCTTAAACCTACAATTAGCTTTCCAAAGTAATATAAAGACAGCTTTTAATCATTTTTAAGCGACGCTGTTATGTGGGTCTGTTCATAAACAAGTAATAATACGGGCTATGCAAAATCATGGCGAGACAGCGCCTGCGCATATGCGCACCGCACCTGCCGCGCCGGGTGCGCACAACACGTGTTCCATTCGTTCGTGATCCAGCATCAATCTGCGCTTTTTACGGACCCAGCCTTAAAAACCCTTATAATGAGTTTTCGCTGGACATTTTAAATATTCAGCTATCTTTGTGTTGAGGGCTCAGATTGGCATATAAGTCGCATGTGTGTGTCGCGAGAGAAACTTGAGGCATGCATTGAATTGTGTCAAGTGCATTTCAGAAAATTACGACTGAGGTATATATTTTATTTGATATTTGTTTTTTGTGTTTCGTGTGGTCAGAGGCACTATTTTTTAACTCTAAAAAGAAGGGTTTAATAGCTTAAAGTCATATTAGGAGTTAATGTGACATTGCAAGTGGCGGATAGAGCCAAACACGTCCCAAAGTGGCAGCAAACACTTGTTGAAAATCCTCTAAATTGAATGATATTGCAAATGAAGTTATGAAGTCTCACGGATCTCACGGTAGGCGTTAGCTGAAAGAATTTTACAAGAGCATAACTCGATTATATTTCACATCAATTCGGAGTAACTGAGTGTCACAGCCTCTTTCCTTTGAAACTAACTTAACAGACGCCAGCATCCGCTGTTGCGAAAGGAAATTGTATCAGCGTTGTTTTGATGGAGTTTTAAAATAAACTTTCGATTTCTTACTGAACGAATGGTATATTTTATTATAAAATTTGTTTTTTAATATTTCGTGTGGTTAGATGCAGAATTTTATAAATACTCGCGACAATATGGTGGGCGATAATAAAATGTGATTAATGCTCAATTTTTAAATGAAAATCAGTTGAAACACGGCATTGTTTACATAATATGCTCCTGTGTAATATACACAAAGTGAAGTATAGAGAGAAGTAAAGTGATATTCTTCGAATTAAAAAAAATGTAACGAAAATCATTTGAAATATTGACTCGATTTATAAAAAAGTACGGCTCCTGTTCGATAAATAATTATTTTTATTTAAATGTTTTTTGTTCTAATTACCGCAGTGAGCACGGTGAGCTCGCCGAGCCACTCATTGAGCAACGCCTCGGGGTCGTCGGCGGCGGCGCCCGCGCCTGTTTCCTCCACCAGCGCCATCTGTAATGGAAAAACAACAATTTAACAAACGTAACAAAGTATTGATAGCATTTTTTTTACAGTCAGATGTATTTGTAATTTACAACTTATTAAGTAAGTATTTCAAAAGATACAAGCGGATCCGTGCTACTTTGGCCGTCCTTTTTGATTTTATTTTGTTTCTTTATGTTGTAGCATAATAACCCTAATCAATAAATAAACTATCTAACACAAAAATTGCTGCATCGGTCCCATAGCTAGTTCCTAAGATTAACTAACGCGTTTAAGCAAACAAACTTTTAAGATTTATAATGATGAAGAACAATCGGTTGCACCATTAAATTACCCAAAAATTCATACGATAAAACATGGCTAACGCTTATAAAGAATAAGTGAATTGTTGCATACAAACAAATGACAGTAAATTGCAGTTATTAAGGAAAAATCTGTAATTTGAATTCGACTTAACAAAGAACGTAATTCATAAAACCGACAAATAACGTCAAACGACCAGCGAATGCGAAGTGTGAGAGAAGTAGAAGAGTCGAGTAGAGTGAGAGGCAAGAGTACTTAGGGCCTGTTTCACTATCAACAAATAAGCCCTAACCAACGAATAACTCAGATATGGAACGCCATTTCGTACGAAGTAAATGGGCAGATAAAGTAACTGGTTACTCATTAGGACATTGTGAAACCGTACGTTAGTCTTGTTAAATTAAAGCAGCAGGTTCGGATTTTGTAAATGTTATAATAAAGTGGTATACTGTTACCCCTCGATTTCACAGAACCACCACCATCATCATCGACGAAATGTCTATCGGCTATCTAAGCAGATTTACTCACGAAGTTTGTAATGTCAAGAGATGTCACTTTGTAAAGTATATGCCTTAGGAGAAAGAAATGTACTTAGTTCTAGCCACCCGGTCAGTTTTCCACGGACCGCGGACATTATTATCCGGCGAAATATTATCGGCAGAAAACGTGAAAAATCCGGATAACTCTTTTAAGTGGATTTCACGGTTGGCGCTAGTGCCTCAGTATTTTTAAGTACGGTACCAAGGTTTCTCAATTTTGTTGCAACATAACCATTATCATCTGCATAAGATACTGCAGTGATTACCTTGACGTGCTGTTGTCCGTACCACATCTATACTAATATTATAAAGCTGAAGAGTTTGTTTGTTTGTTTGTTTGTTTGTTTGTTTGTTTGTTTGTTTGAACGCGCTAATCTCCGAAACTACTGGTTCGAATTGAATGATTCTTTTTGTGTTGGATAGTCCAGTTATCGAAGAAGGCTATAGGCTATATAACATCACGCTACGACCAATAGGAGCAAAGATATAGTGGTAAATGTGTAAAAAAAAAACGGGAGAAAGAAGTCACTATTCCACGCGGACGAAGTCGCGGGAAAAAGCTAGTTTATTATAATAAGCCTAAAAAAGAGTGGTCGAGAGGACATTCATATAGCGAAAGGAGATACATTTACATTCGCATAATACAAATCATCGTCATCCCGGCGTTGATCCTAGTTGCGTGCGGTGACGCCCGGGGTCCGCCTTCCTACTTTTCCGTCTCCACTTTGCACGGTCTTGGGCATCCTCTGTGGACAGTTGATTGGCACGCATATCATCTTCCATGATGTCAAGCCAGCACTTTTTGGGTCTACCCCTTCGCATAATATATATAGCTACTAATTTGTACATTATACATATTCATTCATGTAAAACTGTAACACTCAACTTTTCGTTGTGGGCGCGCTCGTCCTTATACTGAAAGCTTTATTTCACATTAACATTTTGTTGTTTTCAAATTCTGATTATCTTTGTACACATATATTTGTGCCTACACGTAAAGGTTTACGAATTGCCGACATGTTGTGAAACTCTTGGACCGATTGTTGTTAGCTGATAAAAGAACCTTTTAAAAATGTCAACGCGTTTTCAAACATGGTTCATAATACCTGTATTCCAAACGATCGGATATTGCTATTATTTGAAGTCGTTCAGGCAAGTCGACCCTTGCTTTTTGTTATCATAACCTTCCATAATAAGGAAGGAAAGTTGAACTGATGTAATATTTATGTAACATACAACAATGACGCATAAAAGATCTTTTCGTAACTAGATTACTGCGGTAAAGCTCGCTAGTCGTGGTTCTAGATTTTATACGAACATAAATGCCTACCAGTGTCGGTTGTCAAAATTAAAACCTAGCATAGCATGCTCTGAGTAGCTAAATTATAGTCACCCACAATAGTAATAAAATACTCGTATATCAGTATAAAAATTGGTTTTTAAATCTGAAAAGCTTATGAATGAATTAGGTTCGAAAGCTTCTTCTTTAACTATCCCATTATGATAAGATATTACCTCAATACCATATTAGTTAGTGGCAGGCAAACTTGGTTTTCTACAACTTTTGAAAAAAAAATTGGGGAAAAAGTAACGTCATAGATATACTCGAATAAATTCGCCAAAAATTGTACAGACGGATCATGATACAACCCTATGAGCATGAAAGTGAAGGGCGTTTCGTGGATTTTATCGTCCAAAGGGATAGATTAAGTTGGTTGTTCGTTTGCTTTCGTTACTGAGGTTAGACAAAACTCATAGAGATAAGCCTTTTTTTCAATGCCCTAAAGCTTACTCATGCTTAAAAACCTCACGTGAGACCTAAAACATGTTTTTCATTATTATAATTTTCCTGCCAAGATAATGCTACTTGGAAATTTTCAATTTTGACGGCATTCATTCATTGTAGGAACCAAAACAGACTCCTTTCAAACTAGGCTTAGCACCTTAGCACCGTACTAAACTATTAACTATTTTTCAACCAAACTAAAAACAGTGTCATGATGACAGCATTTAAAAATTGAGGTATTTTTTTTGTAATAAGTGGCAAGAAGTAAGACATTCTTTCCTAATATTTATATAATTCCTAATAGAATATGTACCTAGGTACATATTATATTTACTGAGTTACGAGTATGTCTGTTCGTACCCTCCGGCATTTACTGCTTTTGATGCATTTAAACTACAGAAAGCGTGTACGTCTATTACATGAAAGAAATAAATCTTCACGTAGGATATAAGTAATTCATGTGTCAACTAACGATATTTAACTTTCATGACCAGTCATTGATTGATCTGACAAGTTTGGACTGTTACTCATTTAAATTGCACATAAGTACACTTATTACCAACGCAAAACGTTATTGACAAAATTGTTATTCATGTTCATCACCAAGCCTGAATTCATACCGTGAAACTGTTATTTGTGCTTCAAATAATTGACTGCAGTTTGCTCAATCTACAATAAGGGAGTATGAAATGTTTGAATGTTAGTTCGACTGGCACACACCCGTATAATTACGACTAGAGATGCGCCGAGTAGCACTTTTGCCGAGTACCGAGTACCGAGTATTACTCGGTTCATTTTTTTTCCAACCGAGTACTCGGCCGAGTAACTCGGTTCAATCAAATTCCTGTTTCGGGTGTGTAAACAAGTACAAACCAGGTTCGCGCAGAATAAGCTTTCATCAAGCCACTAGAGCACGATGATCCTAAAAGCCCCATTACTTTTTTTTGTATTACAAAATCCACAACATGATGATAACATAAAATATAGACCAATGACGTATTTACATTTTATTTACATAAATAAGATCGCTATTTCAAAGAAAATTTGCTAGCAAATGACAAGAGTCCTTTCGAGTGGTGGGCTTCGGGGCCCTGCCCAAGGTATTCAGAACTGGCACGCTTAGCAAGAGTGTTTCTATGAGCACCTGCAAGCACCATTCACAGCGACTGATTATTTTCGGAGGCTGATAAAGTCTACGAAGAAAAAGCAATTGTCTGTTACTAGAACGTGCTTTGCATCATCACAGCACAATCTACCTCTAACTTTATAAAATTTTACATATTATTATTTTTATTAACGTTTTCCTCATTTTGTCTCTACTCATTCATTATCATAATTGAGGTTGTGAAAGATTTCCCCAGTCGTTTAAATGATATCTACCTAAATATATTGCTTTACTTAAACCGAGTATACTCGGCATTAAAACCGAGTTACTCGGCCGAGTACGAGTATCAAAAAACCTGCCGAGTATTAACCGAGTACTCGGCCCATCTCTAATTACGACAGATAATAATTGTATTATTTATGTTGAAGATAGTAGGTATCAAGGTAGCTCATAATTATACTACTCAAATCCTACTAATATTATAAATGCGAACGTTTGTGGGGATGGATGGATGTGCACATGTTTGTTACTCTTTCACGCAAAAAATACGCGATGGATTTTAATTAAACTTTACAATAATATACCTCAGAATAGCACATATCGTCCCCATCGTGTCAAAATTAAATAACTGACACGTTTGCCGAAATTCACTTTTTGTTATTTGGTCTATTTTTCGTTGCAATATGTATGATATTCGCGAAGATATCATAATTTTAGTAACTCTATTGACCACATATTACAACAAGGTTTGTTAAAAAAGTTTCGTGGAAAAACTGAATAAATGACAAAAAAATTAAATAACTACAATTGAGGGTTTTGACATACCTACCAACAAAATCAATAAGTGACTTTGTTGAATTCTGCCACAACTGACTCGGAAACATTGTTACAAAAATTGGTTGTGGCAAAATTGAATAAGTGCTCTTGTTTAATTTTTCATTAAAACATTGTATTATATATTTTTATCATAATCAGCCAAAGGACTAGTCCACTGCTGAACTTAGGCCTCCCCCACGATTTCCCACAACGACTGCAATCTTTACAAGGTCGTCTAAGGGTCTCCAATGTAGAAATCTTCTGCCCCAACGACCATCAGGCCTAATCCGGCTTATTAGGGAGGCTGGATTTTATTAAACCTACGTGCGAGACGATTTGTGATAACTCTTGAATCAGCTTGTTGCAAGGCTCAGGGCTGAGGTGGTAAGTTTTGTTTATTTATTTATTTATAAAATATTGCACAACCAGAGTTTGTACAAAAGGTGTACTTAACGCCATATGGCGTTCTCTACCAGTCATACCTTTTGTCTCCTTTTTTGAAAAATAACACCACCAAACTCCTGTTGCATGACTCAGGCAGCCCTCAAACAGCACGGAATTAAAGAGTCTCTGAAGGACTTTGAATACCGGTGTTCCCCCCCTTTTGAAGGCTCTGCTGTGATTCCGACCTCACCAGATGCCTTGTTGTTTTTAAGCTGTTTCAGGGCCATCCTTATCTCGTAGAGGCTGATGTCCGGGATGTCTTCGGTGTAGTGTTGGGTCAGGATAGCTTTTGGGTGTCCGGCCTTAGCTATTAACGGGTTCGGCAACTGAGGTGTACAACTGCCCATAGAACTTTTCGATCTCCCTCAAAACATCTGTTTTTGTCGACGCTACACTGACGCCCTCCGTCTTAAGCTTCGTCAACAGGCTTTGCCCAATAGACATGTCTCTTGCTTGGGAGCCTTGTTTTCACTCTATCTATCGGTTCTTTAACACTGTTCGTGTTAAAGGAAGAAATGTCGTGTCGTAGGGACTTCCATATTCGTCTTTTCACCTACTGTAGTTTTCAACATTAAAGGAGGTCTTCAATGCTATAGATCGACGTTCTGCTATAAGGTCGAGGGTGTGGATCGAGAGTCTTAGAGGACGATTTTTACGGCCAGGACTAAAAATCTTAGACCCCACCGTTTGAATAGTTTCCATAAACTTGTTGTTTATTTCGTCCACTGAAACGCAATTCTTTAGGCACTCAAAGCGGTTCGACAACTCGAGTTGAAAGCTCTCGGGATTTTGGTTAAGGGCACGAGTAGGTCGGAGCGTGGACCTCATCAAGCGAGACCTTTCCAATTTGACATTAAATTCCATGTGCCTCGAACCATCCGGTAAACACTACCTGGTCTTTATTCAGTTGATCACGGAGACATCATTAAATAACCGTTTCTTGGTAGTCATGATGAAGTCTATCTCATTTCTCGTCGTGCCATCCGGATTCAACCAGGTCCATTTCCTTTGAGGTGGCTTCTGGAAGAATGTACCCTGGCGTTCCTTTCACCATATTAAAAGGATCGATAAGATCCGGAATACCATAATACGCTCCAGAACTGGAATAGCAGATGTAGGCGAAAAGACAGCAAAGCTTAAATGGGAGTAGGCGGGGCATGTGTGTGGAATGCACCCGAATAGATGGGCCCAAATCGTCACGCGATGGATACCACCAGACGAGGTGGAGTGACGATCTGTTCAGCTTTGCGAGAAATTGGGTGTTGTTGGCCGCTAACAGAGACAAATGGATAGAATTGGGGCAGACCTTTGCCCAACAGTGGGATGATGTAGGTAATATAAAAAAAAGTATTACTTGGTTGTGTGCCAAAACTTGCAAAAGTGACGTACAAAAACTTGATAATTGCAATTTTGTTATAAAATACGTTCGTGGCAAAACTAAATAATTACTTTTTTATTTTTATATTTAAAATAATATAAAGTAGCATTATGATAGACTATTTAAATTATGAAGTTGAAGCAGCTTCATATTCAAATTTCCTTCAGCTTGGAATGTTATCGCCATTTTTGTTTAAAAAAATCACAAAAACTCAAATATCTCGGAACTTTGGTTTTGTTGGTTATTTAATTTTGCCACGACGGGGACGATATGCTGTAATTCTTAAGAATATTTTTTGTGATCCGACATTAACACGGGTGAAGCCGTGGTGATCCAGTAGTAAATAATATTTTTCGTAGACTTTTTTTTCTAGGTTTCCGAATTATCTATGGATCCTACGTATTAAATGTAATTTGGGTGATGCGTTAGTCCGATAATTACTAACAAACGAAAATTAGAAGGGCTAAAAGAATCCAAGACACCAATAATTCATAAGCTTACACTTACTGTGGCCGCCGTCATAGCATACACATAATAATGAATCTTGCATTAAGCTTTCGAAAATAAATAGTCCCATTTAGTTAGGGGAAAGTGTAGAGCAGTCGTGAAGATAAATTAACAGCGTCAAATTGATGTGAGCGCTCGTCAATAAGCCGTGATGCGGGCACCACACGCACACACACATCTCACAAATAACATAATAACACCACACACTTATTTTGACTCGTGCACACACTATAATTATTATTACGAGACCAATCTTCAGAACATCTGTATTGCAAATCGAAAAATGTCTTTAACCGTGCAGTTTAATATTTATAACTCGTTTCTTATACATATACGTGATATTAGATTAGACATGTGCGTCGATTTCCAACATGTAGACATACACCTTTTCTACATGACTGAACTTACCGATACGGAGACATATTGTTGAGACGAATTGTAAGTTACTGTCTATTGCACTATTTGGTAAATCTAGCAAAACTTTGGTCTGATCATAAAATAACCTTTGAGTAACCAGTAATCAGTTTAAAATGGTTTAAATGTATTCTAATGAAAAATAAATTTATTTTTATAACAAAATAAATCGAACCAATAATGTATTGCAAACCAATGTGTCCAGTCATAGAACTTGACATTGTCATTTACTACGAGTACAACGAGTCAGCGATTTTGACATACATTGATTAGGGATAATAACTTTGGATTAATATATCTCCAAGTTAACATTTTTGCTCCTATCACAAGCCACACGCTGTATAACTATCTCTTGTTGGTTACTGTTGTTTGTTTGTATGATACGGCTTGTTAGCTGTTTATTGACGCGTTTAAATAACATTGATAAGGTGACGCCATCTTTTGGAATGTATGATTAATAACTCTGATGCTTTATCTACATAATTGAGTCTATGGTTCAGTTCATATAAACGCACAGGGGCCCTATTTTTGAATCACTCGCGTCAATATTACGAGTGATTTTCGTTCGAAATCATGTTTTTTTCTTTGGCTTTTAATTCATCGTCGAACAAAATCACTCGCCATCTTGAAGCGAGTGATTAAAAAATTGAGCTCCTAATGATAGTCTAGTGAATTCTAATTGAAAAGCAAGTTCATAATTCGCTTAGACTGGTGGTGTTGCGATTTCTACGAATTCACATGGGCACGAGGTGTATTAATGTATCAGACTTTATTAGAGCTATGCCGTGACGTCATTAGATTCCTAAATGTTATCCCTGATAAAATAAACGTCTATTATTTATGATTGATAAAACATTAATAGAGTTAACTATCGATCACGTAACTGGGCCTTATTTATGTATCTTTATTCACTGTACGTCGATGTCACAACGTTATCTAGAAGAGACATGATTATTATGAACCTTGACCAAGGCTTTTGCCTTGATCTCAGGAGATACAAAATTTACGAAATATGGAAGTCAAATATACTCGTACGTAAAAAACTATCGTTTTTAATAATGTTTTAACTAATCGTCCCAATATAAGGGGATGATAAGAATAATCATCCCATATCATATTACTTAACTAGCTGTGCCCGCGACTTCGTCCGCGTGGAATAGTGACTTTGGATAGAATTTTTAATTTATAGGCTTATGATTTTACAAATAAGATACTTAAGTATAAGTACTTATAAGTACGCAAGATATAAAGTATTTATATAGTACATTTTAGTACTCACTTATCATTAAAATTGGCCATATTACAACAATAAGAAGCAAGTAGTAGGTACATCAAAGGTGATCAATTATTATGACCATACCGATTATTTGGACGTTCACAATTTGTATTTCGATTAGGAATTCCTTTGTTTGATAGGATAATATGGTTACTTTACTTTTAACTACTACTTTGCCACAAAAAAAACTACTACTTTACTAACATTTTACTTTGTTGTGTGGAAAAAATGGATCTAAATATAAATTTTTTCATGGCACTGTTTTGTTATACTTTGGCAAGTACCATAAAGTACCAAATATTCATTTAATTTATACAAACCAATATGGAGGAAACACTACACATTGAATTAAAACACTTTACAGATTCATTTCCACCCACATTTATTTTAAATTGTTTCGCCTCGGCCCCGTCCCGCCTTAGCCCCGGCCCCATCGAACGGGATAAAAAGTATCCTATGTCCTTCTCCTGGTACTAAGCTACCTCCCCACCGTTTCGTCCCGGTCCCGTGCTACCCCAGCCCCGGCCCCGTCTAGCGGGACAAAAAGTATCCTATATGCTTTTCCTGATTCTAAGCTACCACCCCACCAACTTTCAGCCAAATCGGTTCAGCCGTTCTCAAGTTATAAGTGTTGTAACAAACACGACTTTCTTTTATATATATATATTTTTTCTGCCTACCCCCTAAGTCTATTGGCGTGATTATTTCTATCCTAGTTTACTCTCCAAGTGATGCTGAGTCAAATAAAAAAAGCCCCATCAAAATCGGTCCAGTAGATTCTGAGATTAGCCCGGACAAACAGACAGACAGACAGACAGACAGACAGACAGACAAAAATTTTATCTTTTACAGTCTTATTATATGTATATATGTATATATATATATAGATTAAAGTTGATAAGGTTTCGAATTTGTTCATTAAGGGAAAATAATCAGTAATCTTTAAAAATAAAATTTATGTAGACATGCACATTAATTGGAATTATGCATTGAACTTATGAACATATTTCAATACAGCACTGATTGTTAACAGGCTGCATGAAACCAGTTCCCTTAAAGTTTTAAAGGAGATTGCACAAGTTACCTCTTGACATTCGGAAATGTGGCGCACCGAACGACGCGCGCGCAGTCTATCCCTTGCCCTACTTCTGATGATGCACCAACGACCGAGTTCTTCCTTCACCAATACACGTGTGTTTGTCCAGTTGTCATTTATTATTAGCTCATAGCCTGTTTACTACGTAGATATACAATATTTTTGCATCTTTCTGAATAAATTACGGACGTGGGTAATGTTATGTTTATGTTCAATTACCAAAACAAAAAAAGTGATTTATGTATTTTATTAAATAATTACTATCTGTATTAAATCAGTTGGTTGTACCTAGTCAAAGCGGAGACATCTATTCATGGTTTTCGAATAGATGTTAAAGTATAAACGAGTTTTCACTGAACTAACTAAAACTTTTCCTTTTTAACTTTTTAACAGTTTTGACAGATATGCTGACTTTAAGATTGTTGCATTTTCCACCTGACTGTACTTTTCATAAAACAAAACTGAACTAAACACTTTCACACGACACGCGTTTCCAGTCCCTCTACTCCATCCGGCAAAGGAGTGCACCAATCAATTCGCACTGACACCACAGTTCACACACAGTACTGTTCGTTACACAAACTATTTAACGCTCAGAAGTGCGGCCAATCCATTTATTAGATGTGCACCGACCGGCCTCCATTAAATGAATGAACGCGCGCCATGACGATGCTGTGTGCTGATAAATATATTAGGTTACGTCATTTCGCGTAGGGCTTCACAGCAGTCTTATCATAAGAACCTTTTTGTCTCAAATTATAGGATTTAAAAACTTTTCATTGTTATCGAGTTATAAATCTAGAAATCTATTTAAAAACATGCTTCCTTATCCAACGAAAATTGAGTTTTTTTTAAATATTAGGGAAAAGAGAGCATGAGCTTTACATTTTCGCTAATTATGGCTTTATGTTTCTTTGGTTCGACGGGAAAGTAATATTTCAATCATAAGTCAACAATCTTTCTTGATGCTTATTGTTGTTTTTACTTTCCTAATAGAATTGGGCTTATACTTTATTATACTAATATTACTAAGAAGAAAATATTTTGTTTCAGTTTCAGCGTAATTTTCTTTACAACATTGAAGTAAGTTTTCTCTTGCTGTGATAAGTTCGTCATCCTTCCGTCCGTACTTATTGACCTCTATGGATAAATAGAATGATATATCAATTCCATTACTTGTTTTAAACAATGCTTAGCAGTATTGTTTTTTTTTGGAGAGAAGATGTCCCTGTTTATCTCTGCGGACATTGATTCGAAAATAGTGTTTTTTTACACGTTTTGTATCGTTATCTTTATTTTTTTACATCAAAAAAGTCGTGTTAGGTACACCATTTATAACTCGAGAATGGGTGGACCGATTGTCATGATTTTACTTTGTTGGATTTGCCTTGGCTCTGAATAGGATAATAACCATACAACGGGGCCGGAGCGAAACGAAGTTCGCTGGGACCTGGGACTAGTATTTTATAATAGGCGGTTATTTTTGCGGCGCTTAATAAGTATTTCGTTTATTGTATTGCCCCTTGCCGAACGTGAATTTGTGCCAAACATCCCACGGGCGCCATGTTTACGTGTTCCGATGAGTCTTCTTCCGCCGGCGTGAATCATATCAGATTCATTGTTTGGACAACCGTCAGTTTTATCTTCACGCACATGTTTGTTATCTTCGCCCAATTAAGTAGGTGCGTCTATAAAATATTTATATATATTTGTCAGACATAAAGATAATTTGCTAAAAGCGCTATTTGTCCTTCGCCTTATGAAACTTCACTGTGATGAGTGCGTACCGAGGTTCGGACTGGAGTCTAACTCTATACGTCGATAAAGTAGGAAAATACAGGCGCTATCCATGAACATAATAATGTTGAAAATACACGGGTATCATTCTTCATCATAATAATGACTACCATTGCACTGCACACTACAGTCATAGAACTTTACTGACACTATCATTTACAACGAGTTAGCGATTTTCATATGCTTACAATGATTAGAGATTATAACTTTGGATTACTATATCTCTGAGTTAAAGAATTTTAGAACTAATTATGTACCCAATATAGGTGTAGAATCATTGATTAAAATGTTTACTCCTATTACAGGCCACACGCTGTATGATCTAAAAACATTTTAATATGCGATTGTGTCTAGCAGTGCATGCGTGACATTCCTCTATACAGTAGTACTGCCCTGCGCTAAAGTTACATTGCATTTTTTCTACCTGCAATAACAAATGCCACGTAATGTAAATTGTTATGTCTCAAGGTAAAACTATTCCTATTCGCACAAGGGTTAACTCGTCAAGTATGTGTGAACGAGACACAATAGAAATTCCATTATTATGCGACTCCCGGGAGTCGTTTGATACCTGACTGATTAATTATAACAACGATACAGCGCTGCTATAATTTAACCGCTCAGAGAATGCTTTTGTGACGTGTCAATTTTGACAGGAAATGTATAGGAAAATGGTCAAAGTGAGGAAGTCCCAATTCTTTCCATACATTTTGAGTCAAAATGACAAATAACAAAATAGGTGTCTTTGAGTGGCTAAATTTTAGGCATCAATTTTAATAGTGATTGTTGGTTGTTGGGATTTTTTCACATGTATATTTTTCTATAGTCACAAGCGTTCAACTAAAATATTAACATTTTATTACGGTATTAAAAGCAGACACTAAGGATTTTTCACAATAAGTAAAGAAGCTTTATTATGCTTGATTATTTAAAAAGCTTTTATAAGGCCTAAAAGGTTAAGAACTTAAGTGAGTTGACTCAAGTTAAACATGTATCTTGATTTATTTTGTCCAATATACTCTGTATCTATTAGGTATGCATTTTTGAATACAATACTTTCATCTTGGTCGCTTGAAAATCGACATGACAAAAAGAAGAAGACGCAACAACAATTAAAGAAAAAGATTTTTGTAAAATTTGTTTCTCAATTATATGAAAATGCTAATGAAAATCAATAGTACACAAAAATAATATTTTCCTACCGATTTTCGGCAATGGCCGCCCCTCCCGCTGACATAGGCTTGGTACGCAGGAGATATTATAGTGCCCAGATTTGCGCACTGCGCAATACACAAGTGCACTCTCAGTTCCTTCACTCTCATTATTCGGTGGGACGGCAGATCCGACATCATGACCGACGAGAGTTCAGGCGCAGGAATAGTTAACGGCTTAATGTGCTTTTCGAGGCAGCAACACCACCAACTTCCTGACTCCGAGCTGTTTCCGAGTATTTCAAGACAGAAAAACCCAGAAACAACGTTTGGCCCGACCCGGGATTCGAACTCGGGACCTCATGATCCAGCGAATAACCGCTATACCAATGATGGCAGCATGCAGGCACCTAAAGTAAACTGGGTCAGTGCATACTGGGCGCTTCCTATTGTCTGTGTTTTGTGAACAAGTGTTGTGCAGCTTTCAAATATTTGTACCATTTTTAAAATGGGTCATACATAGGTTTATGTTACATATTTTTTACTTAGTATAGTATGTATGGTATAAAAAAATTTTGATCATTTAGAAATACCTTTGTATTATAGAATAACCATATCAAAAAGTGGTTTAGTAATAGGAAACCATTGACTCATACAAAGTGTTAACACTTCTTATCTACTCTACGCCTACTTTCAATCCTTCAAAACATAGTAAATGTTGTATCGTAATATAATTTTAAAATGAATACTATCAGGACCTCAATGCCGCTAATTGAGTCGTCACTGAGTTGTGGTGCATCTGTTGTACTCCGAGAGTACAATTGAAAGACCTCGCTATTCTGACAGCGGCGTGTCACCTTTCAATGCTGCTGACTATAAGCACACGATGAGTTACAATAGCACTACTGAATGACTACTGTAGTCCAACAGTAGATGCCGATAATACGCGAGTCGGGGGGCAGTAGGACCTATAGGATGTCACGTGATTAGATAGCGGTTGCTATGGAGAACGAAGCGGCGAATCAAAGACGAGGGTCGAGAGGGTCAATGACGTAAATAAATTGTTACTGCACCAAGCTGCGTGCATTCTCGTCACTGGATTGATTGAGCACGATCCGCCTTGTAAGTCATCTCAATTGGAACGCGTGTCTTTTTGCGTTTCGTTATAGCATTTTTAGGTTCAAATCAAATCGAAGCAGAATCGAAAATTAATAAAAAAAACACAATTATTTACTATTTTAGGACAAGTGTCAAAGCTATGTGTTTAAAACATTATAAGAAGACTAAACATAGTCTTCTTGCTACTTTGGCAAAAACTTTTTAAAACGCGATACGTATTCCAAACTATTTACGTAAGTAATGTAATAACATAACCTAAAGATTTGCTATTAAAAACCACTGAGCTACTGTTCTGCTCATCCATACAGAAAAAAAATCTGTTAATGCATTTCTATGATTTATGATTGCTAAATTTCTTGAGCCAGACAATTTAGTTTAACAACAGCGAAAGTTAGGTTAACTAACTTACAAGTAACGTTGTGCTTAATTGGCACTTAGGCCAGGTTGTGAGGAGTCAGCAGGCGAGGTAGTTTCAATGAAAAGTCTTAACATATAAGTGTAACTGGCACAAGTATAAACACTCGTAAATAACTCATGTTCGGTGGTGTAGGACATGAATTTGGTTTTGGACCTAATTCGTTAAACCAACCTCAAGACTTGCCTCGCTCAGCTGTTTGAGCATGATTGCAAGATCTGATTATGTGTTGGCAAAAACAATGATATCATAAGCAAAGCGGAGTTTTGTGAGCTTTTTCGTCCCGACATCTATGCCCTTAGTTTTCCAAAGATCTGACATTTATTTGTTATTTATACATATTATTAGTTAAGTAAGTAGCATAAGTACTTAGTTGCTTTACCGCAAAATAAAATCATAGCTGGTAAAACCATAGACCCGAGTATTTAATATTTTGAGATAGCCACTTTATATCTCCACGGTTCGAAGAACAGGGTCACTTTACTTGATAGATAGACAAACAGATGGACACAGGATTGATTTACTTAGGTTCCCTTTTTAATTTTGAGATATAGAATCCTATAGAATGTCGACGTCGTAAATCTGTTCCTGTTTTGCCCGTAAGCTGAGCAAATGTAAGCATCAACTTGCATAGCCGCATGAGCAACCACTAAGTTATTTTAGTCCCCCCATTATAGTTTGTTTCGATAATATCCGCTCCCAAAATATAACTACGAGTTCTGCATTTTCTCTTCAAATTGTAACCTACTTTTCAATAGTGTGAAATTGAAATGTGTAGAATTAAATACTCGTTTAGTCAAAATCTGTAATAAATCATACTCGATTTTTTACGATGGGAGTGCGTATGTCATGTCATGTCATGCCATGATCATTAACATCATGTTAATGATCCCAAACTTGTAACTTATTACTACAGACAGATTAACTATAATTATGTATGATAATGCATACCTACATACTTACTACCTTGCTACCTCATACTCAAACCTTAAAATGCTTCAACGCCAAGAATAGTCCCAAACTGGGATTAAGAGTATTTACACCGATATATGCCTGAAAGTAAGCAGATATTCTTATTTATTTGACAATATTGAAAAAATATACATGTACACTTGGTATTTAAGTTAAATAAAATTTCCCGTCGTATAAAAACATTGAAACGACACGACGCAAAAATTTCAAAAGCTTAACGTGGGAAAACGAAAAGCGAATGCAATTTATCGGAATTATCGAATTGTTTCTAAACTGGAATTCAGCCACTAGTGATGTGCCAGAAAAATATTTTCGCTCCCGAAAAATTGCACTACCTCAATATTTTCAAACTTTAGTTACAGAATCGAAAAAACCGTGTACACACGTTCGGGATTAGTTTCGTGCGCCACTCGGATAATTTTTCGTCTATTTTCTTTTCACGATCGGTAGGTAAATGCCATTTTGTTGAGTATTCGGGGTGGCATGGCGTCTGGTGGTGGCGTGTGATGCAATTACATCCGCATCCTTTTTGGTCGATTGAAACCGGTAACGCGTTTATGCCACAGTCTGCTAGTGCAATATTCTCGTATGTGTTTAGAAAAGCGAAACCTTTCACAAAATTTTAGTGCACTGCACTGTAGTTCAAAGTGAAAAAACTTTTTTATGTATGAACGGGTCGAATAAGTAAATTAGCCGAGCGAACACTACAAGGCGATAAGGCAAAGAATATCCGTTTAGGCTTGTTTGGGCTTTGTCTAACCAAGAACACGATAAACGCACAAAGACGCATATACTAAGGGCATTATAAAAGTTGATTCGCGAACTAAGCGAGCTAAAGAAAACACTTATCCATCAATTCGTTTCAAGATCGGATGCAACTCGTAACCGGTTTTCATAAATTCGATATTTTTATCCTGGTGACACATTTGGGACATCTCTACCTCTTTCGAATACTACAAAAAGCTGCGGGCCACAACCAGAATTCGTAACCTTGGGCTGATCGACATATTGCGTGTGGAACGTATTGGTTTATTTCATCAGCTTATATCCCGCCGACATTTATTTCTTTTCAGGTTTCAACATTATAAATGAAATACAATAAACTTAATTTATATTCAGTGTTATTGACAGGTGGTATGACTTTTCAGTTTAACATATTGCTTGAGAATCGGTTAAAAATTGCATTGATGTGATGTGGACTAAAGTTTGTGATTTCTCCTAGCAACTTATCATTTAGCTTTTATGATGATGTCAGCCCATGATTTACAGGTTGATTACCTTTTAGCTGAACTCTGAAGCCAGTCGGTATTGTGACATTAAGAGAGGTGCACTAAAGGTAGCGTACACTCGTGGTCCGGCGGTCATTGCTATGCCCAAATATAGAGCAAATTCCAGTGGAAGCGACTGAGCCCCCTCTCCCCCGTAAGCCGGGTCTGTGGCGCCAATGTGACGAGCCGTCAACATCACTGCACAGCTGCTTTCTTTTTCAAATCTCGTTCTAGACAAGTGATGTAGTACCTACGTAAATATGCACACCAGATAAAGGGCCTGAATTCAAATCACTTTTTGAATCGATTCATAAAATGACAAAGTTATGTTTAGCACAAAGTAGGAGTCATGTTATCATCACATTAATCATGTATTGTATCATTTTGTCTGAACGAAAACCAATATTCTATGAATAAAAAAACCTCATAAAAACTGAAGTAGATAACACATGTAAGTCACAAGAATATATAAATAAATCATAAACCAAGCCATCTATTAATGGACGTAATCCTACTTAAATTATTAACGCGAAAGTTTGTGAGGATGCGTGTATCTATGTTTGTTACGCTAATACATCAGAATAGGACATAGGCTCTAATTAACAATGTCACTTTGTGATATACGATATTTATGCGTTTATATTTTCATAACTTAGTTTGTAAATATCTATCTTCTAAGTATGCCCTTTCAATTACTTGGCTGATTTAACAAGTAGGTACGCACTCAGACAGTTTACTCTCATGTTGCGCTGCAAAATAGACTAATAACGGGAGAAAACATCGATGTCTCTCGTTACGAATAATTAAGTGTAGCGAAGTGGACACTTACTGCTGCTTGCACTAATTGCATTCAAGCAGTGCCTCCTTTGTTAAATGACACAACTGACAAATGCCGATGTTTGCACATAAATTTTCTTTGTTTATTTTTAACTATACATAGAGGAAAGTTACTTTTCCCTTATTATAAGGGAGGGAGGAAGTCTTTTCGCGGATCTACATGTCTTTTAATTCAAAGCAGAAACTTTATATCGGCACAAATATGACAAAGATTTTACAGGTTTATAAAATTGATATTTCAAAGTTTTTTTATAACTTTTGATGAAACTTTTATCCTAACTATGCATCATAATCGAAATCTCTCTTCAAATATAATATACACATTATTTTTTCTGAATGTTAAAATAAATACTATTTCATTATTCAAAATATAATTTTTCAATTCTGTGAACTCTGAAGGCTCTTTAAATAAATGAGTCGAATGCTAATAGACTCGCAACCATTGTCAGAATAAATCAATCAATTATTGAGTCTGATGTTTGGGAAGCTTCCGCTTTTCCCGGAAGCTGAAAAATTAAATTTGAATACTTAATTTTATTTTATAATTTAAATTTTATGAGTGGGCCGAATATATCGGGGGTATGTCGGATATTTTAGGGTATTACTTTAAACATTGTATTAATGGATAAAACTTATGGACTGCGGGATTTTATTTAACAAATATATTTTTTATTTCAAGCATCAGTTATTTAATAAAGCAGAGGTGTCATAAGAATTGTCAAATTTTTAAATGTGTACATATGGGATACAAAGCCATACCTATTATAACTAATAATGACATAAATTGCACCTATTTCGAGCACTAATGATGAAAAAAGCTGTATTAGTTATACCTACATAAATAGAGCAAATCCAAATAACTCAAATCACCCGAGCGCACTGTGCAGTAGAATAGCCAAGACTAATAGCGGCAGTCTGAGCCGGTCGGCACAAAATCTTTACAATATTCGCGTCTGCACATAACGATAACTTGTACTGCAGTCTAGCTTTTAGATTTGGAAAGCAATATTGTACGAAGGCACGATTCACACCGTTTCAATTCTGTTTAGGTAAGAGCATAATGCTTTGCGTCGATACGTTTGAACGTTAAGTATATAAAACTTATGCAGACTACTTAGTTTCTACTATTAAATATTTTCTGTCAAACAAAAGTTTATTTTATTTTGTTGAGCGAATCGTAAAAATCAATATTCACACCGTTATAACCGGAGTACTAGGCATGTGTAATATCTGATTTTTTCGATATCGAATCGAAACTATATATCGATATTTGATATCAGATATTGAAACTATATATTTTCAAAACTATATATTGGCGTATCGATGTGTATTTCGTATCATTGAATCTAAAACGATATTTTGAAAACTATATATTGGAGTATCGATGTGTATTTCGTATCAATTAATCTAAAACGATATTTTGAAAACTATATATTGGCGTATTGATGTGTATTTTGTATATTGTATCAAAAAAATATGTTCTTCTGAAACAGTATACATATATGTATCATAACGTGATATCATTGTTGTTGTTTTTCTTAAATCTCTTCGCATTATGAACTTTAACTATATCGAAAATGTTTTAATTAAAGAAGTATTTACTTAGTTGGTCAACAAGATCTAATCACAAGAATACATAACATACCTACCTAAATAAAATTTATAGAATAAAAATCAATAACTTACCACCATTATTGCCATACGTCTAAAGCTTAGAATCCTACAAAACCCCAATTATTGCTGTTTCACTCGCACACAGACCCTCTCATTCATATCTGTTCATCGTAGCGCAAGTGCCTAGCTAAGCTAAACCGTATTGCATCGGAATACGGTTTGATATTCCTATATCTATGAATCATGAATATCGAGGCGTATCGTATCACATCGACGCGGCAATATAGTGTTTCGAAAATATATAGTTTTGATGCGGGCTGATATCGGATATTATGATATTGCTCTAATATACGTTTCAATATCTATATACGATTTGAATCGGCCATGCCTACGGAGTACCAATTGATATTGGTCTAAAAAATTTTAAAACGATGAAACTATAGGCGTGAGCAATGGTAATATAATATGATATTATATAAATTATCTCTCATATTATCTCGTCTCAGAGAAACGTAAATATATTTATCGTATTACAAAACAATTAACACGTATTCCTCACCCTGGAATGCCGTGATCTACCGTGGCTCAGACTTCGTGTCGTTACATGTAATATACTAATCATATTTAATGTTCTCCTTAAAACCTGAGCCTGGGTATGCCATACCCTTGTCCGTGAGACTGCGGTTTAAACGCGTGACGGCGCATATTTAAACACTTCAGCAACGCTTTGCCCTTAATGCTTAAGATAAGGCATATCTTCGCGGCTAGGTTAGGCGGAGAGCGGTGGCAATGACCCCTAGTAGTAGGATTTTTAGCAAATAAATAATTAGTGGACGCAAGCAAATCGGATTGATCTTCATTCAAATACCGAAACGATTTGTAAAGACTGTAGAACTTTTACAAATTATTTTTTCAACTAGGTGGCTACAAAATGTTTCTGGTACACGGCTGCTTTATGTTTCATGCCACCTACATTTTTCCTGATATTTCCTTTGGCAAGCTGACGTCCGCGTCCGTGTCTAAAACCGTCGTTCAGCTCTTTTTGCTTGCTCCATAAAACAAAACAAGACTGTGCCTAAGTGAAGTGTCGGCTTTATGTATCCTATGCTGTTCAACTGGCTGTGCAAAAAACATAACCCTCTTTCTGCCGCAGTCGAGTTTTAGCATTCTCAGGAGCTTTCAACCTGACCGACACTTTGGTATTTTCTGGTCCTGTTTAAAAGTTGACATTTAGAAGTTTTTTTTTTAAATACATATAGGTAGATAGAAAGGTTATTTAAAAATACATAAAGGTTATTTGAAACTATTTATATAAGCTTAAGGCCGTCTTATTCCGTCAAATTATCTCATAAGCCCCGCCCCCTTGTTAAAAGTGCGGGGCGCTTCCCCCACCAGCACCCCCGCACAAAACTTTTTCTGTCAACTTTGTCTTACAAATCTCGTGTATAATTAAGCCATCTAGTGTTTATTTAAGGAACAAAATTTTCTTGAATAAGATACTTCATGCGCTTTTGTAAGTAACATACCCACGCCATCTAGCAGAACCCCTAAGAACTTTTACAAAATGGTTTCTTTAGTACACCATACATGCTTTTTAGTCTAAACGTTTATCGAAAGAACAAGGAACGCAAAGAGTGGCATTTCATTCTCACACGACTGGTCAGCACTTTATGCCAGCAACCTGTAACCATTATAAAAACAAGAAAGAATATCCAATAACATTTATTATATTCTTTATTGCACTTATAAGATGTACAGAAAATAGGTACAAGAAGTCACAATGTGAACAAAGGTGGGCTTATCCCTAAAAGAGACCTCTTCCAGCCAACCCATAGGTGTAGGAAATGTAATGTAATAACATTTAGGTTGTTTTTATTAAGATCCTTTTTGTCGACACAGTTATAGTCTCACTACTATCTTCCATCAGTCTTCCAATTGATGATGACTGAAGACCATTACAGATATGGCACTTCAAATTTAGGGTTCCGTTCAAACCAGTAGGTATATAAGTCAAAGTTCACCCATCACGAAAATTTTGTCATGGTTTTTTTTTACACACTGAAATTCATAACATTTCAAATCATCATCATCATTCTCTTGCCCTGTTCCCAGTTTATCTAGGGTCTGCGCAGTATGTTTCACGCTTCCGTTTAACATTACAAATATGGAAAGCTAAATTAAAGACAAAGGTTTCTTTATCGTTTCAGTAATCCTTTAATAATATCAAAGTTTTTTATTTACTAGTCGTCTCCCGCGACGTCGCCCGCGTATATTTTGGATGTCCCGTGAAATGGTTCAAGTAAATTAATGGTTTAAAGTAATTACTATCGAGGTCACCCACACCACGCTTAAAATACTCGCTTAATATCAGCCTGAACTATAAAAATGACTTGACTATCATGTGTTAGAAAGTAAGAAAATAGTAAGGCAAAAGTAGTTAGTAGTAATCTCTCATTTAGATGCAATACTTTTTTCGGCGAAGTTCACTATCAAATATACTGAGCATTGAACTTGGCTATCATTTTTCACATTGATGTTTTTGTTGGGATATCATAACTTTTTATAGAAATATTTATTTGCTTATTCATAAATCATTAATACATATTTTGTGCAAGCTTCCATCCACTTAATTATAACGGTTTCAGACCCTACAATTAAAAAACTTTCTTTTGTTTTCAGATTTTTTCCTTCGCTTACACATTATTACCTAGCTAGATGCCATATTTCAACTGTCTAGGTTTGTTAATTAGAGCACCGCACCCACACAATTACTTTGATAAACCATATATGGTTTTGCCATGTTTGACTTTTTGTAGTCTAGCTTATAGACCTTTTTTACTATAAAACTGTAATTTGGCATGGGTTTCTTTATATGCTAATCACACCGCCTAAAATATGTATTTTAAAATATTTTTGGGACACCTCCCTACAAGGAATGAATTATGATGAGCATGAGTTCCTACACCGAAAGGGCAACACCAGGGTTTATCTCATGAATCGTGATAGTAAGACAGTTGAAATTTTCAGGAAGGATGTATTCATGTTGCCGTTGAAAAAACAAAAACTTAAAAAACAGTTTTTTTTTCAGGTTGATCTCATACAACTTATCTACTCTGATAATGATAATAATGAGGGGCTGCCCCATTATTAGGACTTCATATCTTTTGTATGGGACTCCCTGACAACAGATATGATGTTTATGCCATTTTCATAGATAATGGTACGGAACCCTTCGTGACCCCGAAGCGCCATTTCGCGCTAACTACAAGATTAATAGAATTATTATGTGTCACAAACACCAAAGTTGTTTTGGATATTCAGTAACAGCAATTTGAGGAACAACGGTTATAAAAATAAAATTAAGACAGTCTCCACACATTTTCGAAAGAACAAAATTGAAAAAATTATTCAGATTTGACATTTCTGAATGCAAATATAATTGGATTATACTGAGTAATCTCTATGTTCGTCGCTCAAGTCCATGTCACCAAATAAGAGATAGATAGTCAATGCATTATTACTACACGATTCAGAAAATGTGTACGTACGTACGTAAATAACATGGAAACCTGAGTTCCATACACGAAGAGAGCTAGACCGACCTTAACTTAACCTCCAATGTTTGTATTTTGTCACAGGAGTCTAGATGTAAATAAATAAATAAAATTAATATAGACCTATCACCTAATAATTTTCTCCCTCCCTCAAATTCATATAATATTTTCTCGTCTCCAATATACTAGAGTCACCAGGGCACAGCTTTAGCATTTGAGATTACTGCTAAACCTACAGTTATGGTTTAGCTCTGATTTTTCCAAATAGAGAAAATGTTTAAAACTACAATAATTTGACATGAGTGTTTTATGCTTTTTGTTTATATTGTTACTATAGAAACGGATTCATCTCTGCGATTGGTACAAATACATAGTTCATTTATTCACATCAATTATATATGTCGCTACAGCCTATCTCTTTTTTTTTTGCTTAACACGTAGAGGTTGGGGGTTCCATCCTCATGGCATTGAGGAGATTTATCCGCATGGTGATGATGTTTTTGATACTAATTTTCTTTTTGAAATTTATTTTCATTGTTATGTAGTTTTTTTAATAGGATTTGCTACTTTAAAAAAACCTAAAAATTTAATTAGTTTTTATTTTTAATTTTTTTTTATTTTAAATGTTAAAATGTCCAAAAATTAAAATAAATACTTATTTCGTTTTCTAAAAAAATATTGTGACTATGTAGAAAAATATTCATGATACCCCCGATTTGAACTCGCGACCTTTGATTAGTATAAGACTGGTGCTGATCCAACTGAGCGTGACGCGGCGCGGCGAAATTAGCTATTATTAGTTCTTAGGTGTTTTACGTAATTAAGTACGCAAATAAAATTGCAAAAATTGACATAGGTCCAGCGTTCGCAGTGGCGTCAAGGGGAATGAGGAAATGGTATCTCGTGCTTGTCATTTGAATAAAAAGATAGCGCTATTTCTGCTTGCATGTATAGAATAGAGATGACACGACGATCAACTGTTGCGTCAAAGTCGTTGCGCGAATCACCATCGTCACAAGTGTGAGAATCACTAAATCAGTGTTTTATGAATGAAAATGTTAATAAAACTGGAAAAAAACGATTGGACGCCCTAAACATCTTTGGTGTCTAAAGTAATCTTAAAAAGACAATTGGAAGAATTTGCTGCTTGTAAGAAAGAATACAGACTAATGAAAAAAATGGACCTTTCTTTGCCTGAACATAACACCGATAAAAACTAAAAAAAAATCATTTGATTCATAGCTGAGATCTCACTTATGTGGTCAAAATGTATATTCTTATAATCCCCTGTTCCTCACATCTGTGTAGCTTGAGCAAATCAAGATCAAAAAAGTCGAAATAGGTCAAATAAAGTGTTTTTAGATATTTCGTTATTCTGATCTAAATAACAAACATTTTGAAATCATTTTAACATGTATATGTGTAGAATGGAATTACCTACTAAAATATGTGATTTTCATAAATATAAGTCCAATAATTTGAAAACTACATAGAAAATACGAAAAAAAAGGGGCCCACTTCTGAGGCAATTATTATCGAGCAAAGTAATTACAATCGTGTTTCCAACCACAATCCAGCTTTCTAGTAATCTTCTTCTATAACATATATAGATTCGAGATTTAAATAATTAGTGTTTCCATGTTAAAACTCAATCGAAACATCGTAAAAATGGAATATCTAAGCCTTAAATCGCAATCAGTATTTTAACGCACGACAAGGTACAAAAGCATTCACAGTATTCCACTTCATAGATAGAAAACGTATTAATTAAGTACATAAGTAGTTGCTATTTTGCAACTTCTAAAGAGTAACCATTAAAGGCACTTGGAATATTCTACAGAGGATCTTACACTCAAAGAGGGTACTTATAAACGTGAAGCTCTCTGTGCAAAAAGGCTATATTCCTGGTAGACGTTGCTAGCAAATATTCATAAAGATTTTCCTATTAAATAGAGTTCCTTCATTCTATGATGCTGTTCACTGAAGTGTTTGCTAGTGATCTAAGAACGACTCGTTATACTGAAGTTTTTGTGTGAGTAGGTATCAACGTTTCCTTTAGGGTACAATCTGATTATATTCATAAATCATAGCGGATGTACTATGTGACTATGATACTTTGTAAAGAAGTTACTAAATAATTGGCTTATTCTTTTGTACTTCTTTTCCTATCGGGTCCATGGAAAAATGAAAGTCATTTTTTTTAGTTTTATGCATTGAGTACTCAATGGGCCCACAAAATTCAACTGAAAGTGCAGTCAAGACAAAGACAGAGAGATAAATATAAGTGCAGGTACTATGCGAATCACAGATACTTTTAAAACTGTGATTTTTTACACTTTTCAAACCATCTTTTAGAAAACCGCTTTTTGAGACTACTATCACTAGTTTTAAATAAGTCTAGTTCGAGGTCATCGGCCTTAGCATTGAACACGTTAGGAGACCTAATGAAATAGGTGTTCTGCCTATGAACTTATACACTCCTAGTCCTACTACTATTATAAAGGCGAAAGTTTGTAAGTATGGATGCATGGATGTATGGATGTATGGATGTTTGTTACTCTTTCACGTAAAAACTACTGAATGGATTTGAATGAAACTTTACCACAATATAGCTTATACATCAGAATAACATATAGGCTACAATTTTTGAGGTTTCTAATGTGAGGTCGTAAAAAAACACTTTTTTTGCGCTACTAGACGGGACGAACCTGAAGTCCACGCGAACGAAGTCGCGGGCAAAAGCTAGTAATTATATATTTTTAATAGTTTTAAGATACAAACTAGATCATGACTAATCATGACGTGATAAAGATGTCTAATCATTAAATTTAAGAAAGAAAGAAAGAAAGAAAGAAAATGAATTTATTAATTTAGGACATCACAAACACACACACACATTTGACCGAGTTCACAAATAAAAAAAAACATACACAATCGCATGACAAATTAACATAATAACAAAACAACAACAAAAAAAACAATCAAAAAACAAAAACAGACAAAAAAACAACCATGCAGTGCGTGCCACGGTGTGCCGTGTGTCGGTGATGTCCAAATCAAGAGGACCTCACTCAGCATAAGCCAGGTCCCCGGGAGGCTCTGGCGCTGGTTTTCAGTGGACCCTTGCTGAGTGAGGTACACGGAAAATGGCGCCAACATCACGTCTACAATGAAGGATAAACATACATACTATTATACTAAATCAGAAATACAAGTTTATTGACTTTTATTGCCTAGGAATTACAACACGCATCACTTAGCCAAACTTTTATTGCTGACTTTTTTTTTGGAAAGAAAAGTATGTTTTTTAAATTTTACGAACAATAGAGCCTTTCGTATTAAGCCGAATAAGAAGAAATAATAAGAATAAATAGGGCGAGACAAATATCTGGTACTATTTTTGGAATGTATTCGAAATTCTGTATTTGTGTAACTGAGGGGACACGGAAGTGTGAAGTCATAAATCGATTATAAGTCTTAAATAGATATATACTAAACAAATGAAAAATAAACAGACTTTGTTATAAAATCTTGTTACAAAATAAAAATTGAAATTCAGGTGCCGCTTTTGCATTTATTTTGAGTTCTAAAAAAATCTGTAAAGTCCTGTTTCAATTAAAATCCCCACTGCAGGGAAATACCGCCGGTTAACTACCTGCCTAGAAGAAATAGGCTTATTATTGGCAATCAAACGCATGAAGTGAAATAACGTCACTGGACACTACATTTAATTTTGTTTGAATATAACAAATGCCATTAATTGAGTTGAAGTCTACGAAAAATTTCCAGTTGACCAATAAATATGTTATGTCAAAGCCTGTGATATGTGTATTACACTGTTAGATAGTTGAGAGAAAAAAAAAGTAATGCTGAACTATAATACGCTAACATTTGAAACCTGCCTATTTATCCCTATAAAAATATGCCCTAAGTATGCACAGATACTGTCTCTGCATGCAATCAAGGATGAAGTGGTGGCAAAAATTCGATATATTTTATCGACGGATGTCAATTCTGTTTAGTATAGCGGGGCGACACCACGAGCGGGCGCGCGGCGGGATCGTATCGATCGCGGGCGGGCGGCGATGCAGTGGACGCCCGCCCTATGCAACGCGGAATCACGGAAAATTCGCTTTCCTACAAGCCCGGCTACGCGCACTTTTGAAATTTGGTATTCAATTTTGACAATAATGGCTGTTATGTAACTTTAATCGACAAATACACTAAAGTTAAGGGGAGTTGTTTTATAGTAATTAATGTTTAATAATCGTAAGAAAAATTTAGCTTTTTTTTAAAACATAAGCATTCATAAAGTTGAAGCTTATGCCACTTGACCCAGAAGTCCATTGTTCTCCCAATTTTACAATCTATACATTCATTGTACTATAATCACAAAATTGTGAATTATCATTCTCCCTTTAAAACGTTTTGAGGTAAAGGTGGAATTTTTTTGGGGTTAAGTGGCATATGCCAAATTTGAAGATTGAAAATTACTGGATTGTGATTAACGTACGTTATTTTTGGAAATAGTCCACCAATTTTTAATAACTGTATAGCGGTGCTTGATTGCACTTATGATTTACTGTACAATGAAATGAAATGAAATGAAAAAAATGAAATGAAATGAAATTTATTTGCCTAAAACACGGTTTTACATAGGTGGTCTTAAAAGTAATTTAACGTACACATGTTTTACCATGGTGTGGCATGCAAATATTTCGTTTATAATATTTCTCCACTAACTTAATCGAATTACATCACAAAAATAAAGATTGCAAAAAAATAAAGATACAAATGCAATGTTAAAATATATTTTCATCTTCACAGAAATAATAATTTGTATTCACACGTCAATGACTGCTAAATGAAAACATTGAATCAAATAGAGCTCAAACATTTCCAATTATTGGCTTGGTGGGATGGTTATAAACTCAAAAACAATGCAACGTTTCGCATGGATAAAACCTTGTTAAGTAAATGTAAATTTATTTATCCAACGGTTCGGGGAAACATTTTATAAATTTCTGGTGTAGAACGACACAAAATTGTTGTTTGTTACGTATCCGTTTGATAGGGACGCAGGCGTCTGTGATTCTATAAAACTTTTAACGGATTCACTTATTTTTAAATTATGCGATGTGATACCAGCGTTGTATCGCTTTCAAATAAAATGTTGTCTCATACTTATTTATCTTGATCTGTGTGTTTGTTAGTAATCTCTTTTTATTATGAACGTCATCTAACCAAAGCTACTACCACTTTCGCTTCTCCATGGTAGCCTGAACCTGAGCTGTGAATAAATTCCCATTAAATACGTGAAGTTTAATGGCATCAAACCGAAGCTTTTAACCGTCGCGTCAGTTGTAATTAATTCACGATACAAATAGGAAAATAATTTCACGCTAATGGTTATGACCACATGCCCGCTCTGAAAATCAGCGCACTCACTGCATTAATAGAGAAAAATGTAATAAAATAAACATTTCCTGACCGTGATAAAATCCAGGAACTCTGCTTTTATCATACGTTGAGTGGCTAGTTAATAAATAAAGTTTACCCCGCATTTGTTTTTCTAATCCTCTCGTAGGCTTTGTTCGAAAATGAGAGAGTCCTCGTTATTCGTGTCAATTGAAAAGTTGACACTGAAAAGTTGAAAATACAAAGAATATTGCCTCAAGCGTTTGCCGCAATTTGTTAATTAATAAGCGGAAACCTTTGAAGAAAACACTGCTTTAAAGCGATACAACTAGTGCTTGAACGGCTTACCTGGCTACCCACTCAAAGTAAGAAGATTTTAAATAATAGCACTTCAACTTCATGTAGGAATTATTTAGCAAAATATTAAGATCAGAAGTCTACGGCCGTTTGTTTGTTACATCTTTTTTTCAGGCTTGGTTGGACCATCATTAAACTTTAAGGATCGACAAATAGCTGTCAACTCCATACAAAAGGTATAAGTTACCATACCAGCCGGTGGAGATTAATGTTAAACTTAGAAGGTGCAAAAAAGCCAAGGATCTCTGAGGATTGAGCAGCTGTGATTTTGGCCCAAGCTTTTCGCATATTGTGTAGTTTATCGTAATAGTTTCAGTACAAATGTTGACAGCGGGCTAGGGGGTGGGTAGTAGGGAGTTAGCGGCGCGATGGCCGGCCCAGACCTTCAGATAACGGTGCTATTGACCTGGAACAGATTTCGTAACGTCACATCAGGGTAATCGACCGTTACTGTCATAGGACGAGACAATATGTGCTGTCATTTCAGGTCATGTCTACGTTTAGCTGCATCGAAGATTCGGCTTTAGCTAATTTATTAGTAAGTCAGGGAGAGAGTATAGTTGAACCACATAAAATATTTGATAATTAACCCAAAAATATAATTCAGCATGTTATTTAGCTGCAGTTTATCCATGTTAGAGAAAAAATAAGGGTATATTAGTCTTGAAGTTTATCGCTTGTTGTTTAAAAATACTTCATTGAAGAAAAGTTTTTCCATACTTTCTGAATACAAAAATATATGCTTATTTTTATGGTTTCTCCAAGTTGGCCAACTTTCTGTAAAGTTATTTCTGTAACCTTCTGTAAAAGTATATTTTTAACCCTTTATCTTACCTGGAGGGAAGTACTTTAAATGTGATGCCATAAAAATTCAGGTTGAGCTTTTTTTAACATACTATAAGTAATTTCAATTTTCGGAAATACGAAGCACGTTATAAAATTCATTGTATGCTTTTATTTCGTTTTTAAAAAGAAAAATCATGTTAAAACTTAAAACAAATCCATCCTATATATGACGTTGATAGGTCGTATCCCAAGGTTTCTGCAATCATCGAGAATCATGCAATTGGACTGTATGAGCTATAAACGGGACTTCAAAGGCAGGTCGATATCACCTTAACTCTGACTGACACCTAATCTCTTTAGCGGACCTAATGGTCTCCACGTCTGGCCGGCCCGTTTGACTCCGCATATTGCCTCAAATTGCTTTGTCCTGTTCTCAAGACAGCGTCGAGGATATCCTGTTTATTTTGCACAATCGATTTATTCATCTAGCTCTCCGAATAGGAGAATTATCAAATCTGTCGTATGCAGCCGTGTCGCGAAGTAATCAAGGTAGTTGGACCACTGACGGTACGTACCTATCGCAGGACGCTGTAGGACAATGGTGCAAATTGGTCTCGGCGTTCCTTCCGGCAGTACGCACAAGGTCTGGGTTCGGGTCGTCGTCCTCCCGGCGCCCCCTCCGCCCTGCGGTCCCCCTCCCCCGCTGACTCCTGCAGTTATATTTAGACCGGCCGACAGAGCTCTCACTGAAACAGTTTCTCCCCTCTGTTTGCATAACGCACCAAATTGTTTGACAGAATAAATCCTTTATTGCAGAATGGTGTGCCATCCGGGTGTGAACCGTGAGCTGCGCAGTTACGATGACAGATTACCGGCCAACGGCCAATTGATTGCACTCTCCGTTGCTCTTAGGCGCATTGGTCACTTCGTAGGCTTTAAACTTTCACTATTTTAGAAGTGAGGCAGCGTCTTTACTGAGACCATAGTAACAAAAGGAATATCCTTATTATTACGAACACAATTATAAGCTTCTTGGATATTAATTATTTTCTCATGACAGTTAATTAAAATTTGGAAGCCAATTTAATTCTATCTCGCTCGACTTTGACATGCTGAAGCCAAATTACAAGCGCGGACGTAGTTGTCGAAACTCTATATTACTTTGCGAGAACAATCTATTGTCTATCTATTAAACGAAACCGCTTTTAGCAGGGCATAATATCCTGTGTTGAAAGGTATTGTTTTTTGCCTATAGCGTTACCGCTTGCCAAAATGGTTCAGATGAAAGCTGCTAGACTCTCTCTTTGTCGAAACTTGAAAGCTTTACATAAGCAATATAACAGGCATCTACTTAGCTTTAGTCTATTTGTACTCCACATTGTATAGAAATGTTCGAAACCTATATCAAATCAATTGTTTTATGCTTAATACCGGAAGGGGCCTTCCTTGCTTGGAAACATATCAAGTGCAAATCGAGATAAATCTTTAATAGACAAGTAGAACTGGTTGGTTGAATCCACAAATATTGCAATCTACCAAGCCGGACCGCATTATTCTATTTGATGGTCAGACCCCCATGTTCGCTGTCTGTCATAGCCATAACCGAGTGACGCGCATGCCAGACATCTACACTACACATTACAAACATGGTAAATCAAATGGGCGGTCGATTCGAGCCCAAAAAGGGCGAGATACCGTTAAGACAAATGCAGTAAGATGCAAATACTCCACAGTCGGCCGCGCTCGGTAAACACTGCCACATTACATATCAGTGTGAATCTTGGAGCTAAAATCGGGGACTACATTATAGAGAACAAACACAGAGCAACGGTTAATGGCCATGTTAATTCCGCTGTAAACCGTTCGTCGCCAGAAACGACACTATGGGAGAAATACTGAGCAAACATGCGCTTAATGGTTGGTAAAAAATACAGTCTTCCAAGAATTTTTGAATGCCCAATTTGGAAGTTGATGATGACAAGAAACTTGCCTCTTGTAAATAAAATAAACCGACAAGGTACGTACTTTTACTGACAATTAAATCAATTTTATTTATTACGCAAAAAAGCAGCGATGTCATAATCGTAACTCAAGTAGAAAAATCCTTATCGAAACAGCTATCTGAGTCGCAAAAGTTTCTATTCATAAATTGGTCACGATGTTTTTAGTTACGGACCGCAGTCACGAATGTTTACAATATCACAAGTAATCGGTGTTTTATTGCGTTTTAGATTAATCTTACCGTAAAATAGCTACACACTAAATTATGTAAGTTCTTATTTTTAATGGCACGATATTAGTTTCATCACCCGCAAAAATCAACCTTAAAGAAAGGTTTTTCATCGATAGCCGTGAATAAACTATTTGTAATATTTCTCAAGTAAACTAATACGTCATTTACTTGATTACAGCGGGCGTAGTCTGAAGCAAAATTTTTGACATTTCGCGAAGATGGTTGCTTAAATTCACAATTTAAAAAAAAGTTAAAAAATGTTGCTATGTACTAAGAAAGATAGCTACTTGTTTTGCATTAGTTTCATGCGACTTTGACTGACTGTACGAGTGCCATGTTGTTAAATTGAGCGTATAGGGCAGTCCTTTTTAAAGCCATGTCCCTTGCACACGCTTGTCGCCTGCCATTTTGTGTCCAAAGTGGTGCACACGGAACACACTGTGCAGTACTGCAATACGACCCCTACGGCTATTTGGCATTTTGAAAGTGCTTGGATGGCATTTGCCTGTTAAAAATCAAACCTACGGTGTTACGCCGTAGTCCACCAACGCATTCGCATACGGCATGCAAAACTAATGCGGTACTACGGAAATCTGTACAGAGTGCGACAAGAATCTTCTGGTCGATATGGTCCCATTCTTTGACTTTCTATGATTATAGTTGTTATAGGTTTTGCTGGTGAAAGATGATAAGTAATGCCAGGAGAGATAACTTTCTAGTACCTACTAAAACATAAATTTCACTTGTAAAAAGCTGTGTCAGACAAGGAATAGAACCCCGTGTCTTCCGCTATTCGGACGTGCCAATTATTTGTCTGGCACGGTTTTTACAAGTGAAATTTATATAATTAAGTTTGTATACTGACCAAACAGTAGAAAATACTAAATAAGGTAACTTACCCGCTGTCCTACGATAAGTTTCGAATTTGCATCTTAGGAAACCCTGGAACAAAAATATGATATTAATAGGTAAACTGCTCATTTTGTTGTATCTACTTCTAAGTTCTAGGATCTAGAATCTAGGTCATCTCCTTGGGAAGATCAGTATCTTACTTACTTTTTGTTCAACTTCTATTCCAGATACTTTTTAATTACGCACCCGTCTATCTAATAATTGAATGAAACCATTCAATTTTACGGGTTGTCCATTTGAATTAAAGGGTAAGGAGAATCAGAACGCAATCAACGATCGGTGCGATCAATCGGTTAGTAATTTTCTTTATTAATGATCATGACCAAGGGGTAATTGTGTAAAGCAATCGTATTAATTTGACAGTTCAAAACGTACGATATGATCTGTCAAACCTTTTGTTCTTTGCCGTTTGACAGATCATATCGTACGTTTTGAACTGTCAAATAAATACGATTGTTTTACACAATTCCATACCAGAAGCTAGGCTCTTGTCGGTGCAGTTTTTGAAACTCCAAATTAGGGTAGGTAGTACGTTGGTTTTCCTCTTGCCTTCCACAGCGCAGATTAAGAACCGGGGGTTCTACGCCTCTTAATGTCCAGTCAAAAGCCTTGCCTGATATTCATTAATAATAAACACTTCAACTGTGTATTTACTTGAGATCGTCTGTAACTTAGGCCCAACCTCTTCATCGATAGTAATAGTAAAGTTACGTTACCAGCGGTTGAATATTTACGATGTGGCCATTAAAATAGCCATTCTGACATTTGGTTTAGGTAGTTTTTCTTCGAAACACACAATTGTAAATATTCAACCGCGGGTATAGTAAGTGTCATCCACGAAGGCGCGCGCCGCCTTTTGTCCTTATCGTTTATTGTACATCTTGTGCAAGATTTTGCCAATATTTGATGAGATTATGAAAAAGTATAACTATTAAATATTTACTTTTTATATATGCCACAAACCCCGTACCCCAAGCTTTCCTCAATCGAAAATGAACGGTCCCCCTTGTGGATGGCACTATCCATAACGTAACTTTACCATTACTATCGATAAAAAAACTGGGCCTTAGTGAGCTGCAATAAGTGTATATTTAGCTATGTTCTTGAGAACGTCTGTAACCAAGTGAGTTCTTGTTGCACTGAATTGATAAAGTGTGTGTCGTTTTGATATTAGTCTGTATTCTAAAAAGATTTACTTAGGCACTTAGGTGTCACAAAAAAATATATAAGTAGATGTTATTAACATTTCTGAATGAATTTATACAGCGTGTGGCCTGTAGTAGGAGCAAAAATTTAATCAATGATTCTACAGTACAGTACTGTACTCCAGTAATTATACCTTAATGTGGTCATAGTGCTCCATAATGCTTTAATTTAGAGATATAGTCATCCAAAGTGATAATTTGTAGTAACTGACAATGTCAAGTTCAATATTTGGACGTATTTGATTGCAATACATTGCTGGTTCGATTAAATATTTCGTTAGAAAATATCAATTAATAAAATTAAAACCTTAAAACTGCTTAGGGCCTTTAACAGGCAACACCCGGTGTGCCCAACGCACCTTCTTTTATATATAGTTATACAATAAACATCCTTAATATAAAATAATACGGTTTTTAATTATAAACCAGCATAAAAATACAGTCCTTAAGATAAGATCGAAGGCACGACCTAATAACACCCGGTTTATGGACGTTGATTACATACATGTACTGTGTAGATAAGTTACAGAGTAAGTACTTAGGAGTATTAAAAGAAAAATAAAAATTACTTGTAATATCCGCATCACTTCAAAGGTAGTAAATAACAAATTAATTTGCTGATCTTGACTTGTTAGAACTATGCAGTTGTTGCCTACTATGGGGAATATTTTGAATGATACAGGCTTTGTCAGTGACGTGTCGGCTTATAAAGCGTGATCGCAGCAATGCACTATGGTAAGACGAGATGCATTGCCTTTCTGGGCAGCTTGTCCGACTTTAGCTGCCGTGAGATCTGAGTATGGTGACTACAAGTAGAGGCGAAAATTAATACCACTCCGATAACTTTGTCTTAAAGCTGATTTTTCAACAGTCAGATAAAAAATATTCGTCGAACAAAATACAATATGGCTAATTTGAAAACGCCACCTACCTGTCAGCAATCATACTGTATTTTTTTTAATCTGTCGCTATATTATGTATCAGTCTGATACGTTTTAACTAACCATTGAAAAATCGATCCTAAAATGATAGCTGATCACTTGATACGGAAGAACACGGTAGAGGCTAGAGATGTATACTCGTCTTATCCATATCTTCAAATAAATCAAAAAGTTGTTGTAATATCGTAGAACTTCGTAAGTAGTTACTCTAATCTAGAGTTAAAATGTCAACGCCTCTTTCTATGTCTGTTAACATGAACGAAACTGACAGTGAAAGAATGAACTAAATCGTTGCGTGCAATCGGACTTAAAGTATATTACAAATACATACCTTATAAATATAACGCAATTTAAGGTATAATTCAGTGAAGTTACGTTTATTTTTAGTAAAATAAGTATTTGATATTTAATACCTAATCCCAAACACAAACATATTCAAAGCGATCCGATAAAAATAAAAAAGCAAAGGATTTCCGCTTATTCTCCCAATCCAATGATAAGGATATCCGTTGTCAACCGCCGAAGTCAGATATAAAGGCAACCTACGCGGGCGAAATCACAAAACACGTAAAATAACACTGTGTAGGTATCTTCTACTTTAATTGTTATTATTCACGAAAATACTTTCAAGCAAAATATTAGCAAGTTGAAGGCAATTTCATTGTGTCGCAATAATTACTTATTTTTCCTGTTTAGTTCAAACTGTTCCCATTTTAGCTGTTTAAGGCTTTAAAAGATGTTGAAAGAATTATGATATTTTAGCAAAACAATTCGTGATTTCATGTGAAACTGCCAAAATACGATTTGAATGAGACAGAGAGATTATTATCTTAAGGAGGTCTAGGCCAATCCACGCTCTACGCGCTCGCAACGGAAATGCCTGACCCACACGTTGGCGCCTACACGTAGTAAAAGTTTATCAAATATTATGAAACTGGAATAATAAATGCCTAACCAATACAATACAGCACTTCTGCTAAAATAATTTTATTGTATTTGAGCTTTTTCGATGATAAATACAGCTAAAGGAGCAAGCAAGTCTCTATTTTCGCCGCGCGGCAAGTTAAAAACGGTGGGCACGCAAAGGGTTATTTAGAAAGTTAAAGCACAATATAAATGTGAGGTAGTAACACAGTGTCGGAGTCACACATTCGCTGCGACTCTTTAGCAAAATGTGACTGTGTAAAACAGTAATTTGCATATGTGCTTACTCGTGACCCGAATACAGGTTGCACCGTGTGTAATATGTACGTGGAAAAAATGTGCAGGCTACGTAAGTACAGTCATACACATGTTACTAAAGTCATATATCTTAAAATTTTAGTGTTTTAGTATATAATAGAAACAGATGTGCAACTGCACTAGCGCTATTTTTAAAATAAAATTGGCTTACTAAAAGACAGGGTAAGAAACTTTTCACTATTGTTTCCCAGAAAACCTCTCTCAGAGGTTGGTTGGTTTTACTCATTTTTTCCATTCCAAAATCGAGTTTGTCGAGTCGACAAGTGTCACGTAGGCGATTCCCGGCCTGCTTAACTGTACTAGCTGGAGTATTTTATGAGCACACCAGTGCGTAGGATAGCCTGCCGACACCCGCCCACCCTCTTACAAAACCCAGCAGACAACTCTACACAAATTCCATTCCAAGTGTTTGGAAATACGATTAAATACTGGCCGTCATTGCGTGAGCACTTACTTTTGTAGATTGATTACGTGGGATTTGTAGAATCATTAAAAATAGGCTCTGAAATTAAGTCCTAGAATTGAGTGAGAACTTAATTCTAGAACTTTTCTACTGGTGCCTGTAAGTTGGCTAAGCAAGCATGGTGAAGGTTGATTATACAGGGTGACTTTGTAAACATTGGCAATATTTTGAACTAAGAACCTACTCATAATATGTAAACGAATCAATAAATTACTACGCCTAAACGGAAATCGGAGTGATACTGTACGATTTTTGAAATGTTAATTCAAAACAATTGATTTTCATTTTAATATGTGGAAGGGACTATGAATCATGAGTAGGTTCTTAGTGTCAAATATTGCCAATGTTTTCAAAGTCACCCTGTATAACAAAGCTATGTCATGAATATAGATTTTTTGGCGTTTGATGTTAAAATGTGTAATAATACGTTTTGCGATGTCGCAAGGGAATAAAGAGCGCGACTCGGCACGTACGCAGAATTGTGATACAAAGCACTGATACAAACTATGTCGCACCTTTATTTGCATACCGGGGAACCATACACATGGGGCCTCCGATAGTCATTCGTAAGAATAACAAATACTTATACTATGGAAACAGATAGCAGTCAATCGGTTACTCTTCTAAGTTCTGTGTTTGATGACCATTGATAATATTGGCGTTAGTAATATTTTTGATTAGGTAGACTACAGTTTTTTGCTCACTTATACAATTCTGTGTAATACCAGTTTGAGTGTTACCACGATAATAATGACTTAATCTGCACACGAAAAAATAGCTTGAACGCTACCCGAATCTCAAAAGTGCGAAACGAGCTTATTATATCATTATAACAAATTCAATTCAATTCAGTTGAAACTTTTGGACCATGGGGACCATCCGCTAAATTGCTTTTTGGAAAAATTGCCCATAAATTAAATTTTCTTTTGGCCAATAATAACGCTGGCTCGTTTCTCGCTCAACGGATAAGTATTGCTATCCAACGCGGTTACGCAGCCAGCATCCTCGCCTCTTTGCCTCATGGACACGGTTTTATTTTTGAGTAGGTTTTAAGTTCTTAGTATTAGTTCTTATTCTTAGTTTTTGCATGTATATACTTATAATATCTTTATGTAAATAAATACTTCTCTGTTTACTACAAAAAAAAAACAATTCTATTCAATAAAAAAAAGTATGATCTATTAACCATTTAAGTACGTTTCTCTAGTCTAGAGTGTGTGTAGTAGAGAAACTTGTAAAACTTGAAACGTGCCAATAACCTACAGTAAGCGCCAAAAAAGTTACCATTGTTTCGAAAATAGGTCTATACCTTTTTATTAAGAAATAACAGCGCATATTTATTGCAGTGGAGTGTACAGCGGCGCCTGCGCATTACATCCGCCGCTCGTGACTCGCCGCGACGCCGCATCGATCGCGGACGTGATGGACGCGTGCAACTAGTGTTGTAGAAGACATTGAGCTCTAGTCTGTGCTATAATGCTTAAACTATTGTTAAGTCTTTTTCTTTCACAGATTTTATTATATTTTTTACTGAGCAATGTGATAGATATTTCCAAACTACGTTGCAGTGTGTCGGCTAGAGTTCATCGAGTCTTTACAATTTGTGTACACAAATGAATATACGAGTATTTTACGGAATTCAAACGCGTGATCTTTCATTCAGAGGCAGTGAACACTGCTATGGTAGTGATCGACAGATCACGCGTCGATCACTATACCATTGAACTAAACTGTTCGGCTTTACTTATAACCTAGGAAGCGGAGGACTCAGTATTATTGAGATCTTTTGAAAAGACTTGAGCTAGGTTCAAACTGGAGTCTAAAAAGAAATAAGTCTCCATTAAGAACTTAAGTCCTGTTGTTGTAAGACTGTCTCTAACAGCACTTCTTGCAACTAGGACTGTGACTTGTGCGCAGTGCACACCCCGTCAGTCTAAGGGGAAACCAGCAGATGGTAAACTTAAGTGCACACTACTTTTCCCAGGACAAACTACGAGTTTAAATACCAATGCTTTATCTTTTGCGCATTTTGGGCTCAGAGCAATGTATATAGTTGTTCATATATGTATTTTTACCTCAGAAGCTGAAACTGTTGGGCACATTCACTTTGTGCTCATATAGATATATCTACTTATGTTGAGATTTTGCTTGCGACTGGGCGTTAAAACGTTGATCTTTATGTTGCCACAGGAAAATGTACTTTCTTGAAGTTAGAAGCATGGTTGAAAGTCGTTTGCTTGTGTTAGAGATTTTGACCATCGGTAAGTAATGAATTTATTGATTACCGTAGTCTAATAACTATCAAACCTATAAATAACTAAATTCGGTCTGATTTCGGACTTCTAATAGATAAATACTTTAAATGTATTTCTGATACGCTCTTCATTTTACCATATCATGTTAATTTGGACATTGCGTTCGATATGGTGGCTTAAAATTAATTTTAACATTCGATCAACCACCACGCAACTGAATATATTAATTAAAGTGTCATTCAATAAATTCATTCACTATGAACTCTCAATAATTGAATTAAAAGCATGTATCGAATTCGGTCCTTTTGTATTTATAAACCAACGGCAAATGTTACACAACGTGCACATTATATTTAGAATTTTATTTCATAAAAAATCCTCCTATCTGGTGGTAAATAGGATAAATGGGTGTATATAGATCTAGCCTATATTAGCTAGCTTGCTTTGCATTAGCTGATTAAAAGTTTACATTAATTCTACATTGTACCTACATTTCTTTTTTTAAGAATTTGTAAAGATTATATATCTGATGTGCAATTTAGTAACTCTATATTGCACATCACTTATTTTATCTTATTTTAAGTTTACAATCCGTTAAACTGACTTTTGTTCCCGTTATTTGTGTAACGGGTAACTGAGAATCGTAATACGAGTCTCAAAGTTGCTTCTCCCGAAAATGTTGGTTTTATTAAGTATTATCCTACACTTGTAACCGTGAACTTTGAAATAACGTTATTTCTATGTATCCATATTCATTGAATCGTTTTCCAGGATCCTCTTATAACTGTTTTTTAGTATGCTACCTTCTTGTGTTTTTATAGGTTTTCTCGGAAACCTTCATGCTGATGGGCACGGTAACTAATTTGGCCGGTAGGTAACTATTTGTAGGCTAGTGACAAATAGAATAATGTTTCTTTACGTCATATAGCGTTGTGATGTACGTGAATCGAATGCGTAAACAAATAACAAACTCTGCGTACCGTGGACATTGTTATTAATGTGCCAAATCAAAACATGAATCTCATTGATTTAATTTAATGATCCTAGCCTCGTGCCTACATAAAAAACTGTATTGTCTATCAAAGAGGCCACCTGCTTGGAAACAGACACTATGCTTTATTTATTCCTGTAAAGGCCCATTTACATAAGACGAGTGAATGCTCATTCTATCCCCACTTCATTAAATTATTCTTATGTAAACTTACTCGGAACATTCGTTCATTGTTTTATCTATATAATCGAGCTTAAATTTACAAAAAAATCAAGAAATAATGTTCTTGCTCTAGCTCAAGTTCTTTGTTCGTTTGTTCTAAACCCACAAAAAAAAACACTGGTGTCTTGGCCTCCTATCGACGGATCCAGATTCATGACGGAGATGTCTATGATTTAAACACCCTGCTCATTTTTTTCCAATACCGTAATATTAGCTTGTATGTATGTAGAGTTCTTCCACGGATAAGATAGACCGGGAAGCTTTTCGTTTAGGACGCATTTAAAGTTTGGGGTTACAAACTGTTGTGTCGCTAGTATCGTTTTATTTTTCTAATATGCTGCTTCTGTGCAGGCCAGAGGGATAAAACCATTACACATTTATCTATTTTATGATATCTCAGTAATATCCAGACTAGATGTCAATTGTGACCCTAATTATCACACCTATTACTACTCTAGTACTAGAATTATAAATTTTAAAGTTTGTGTGCTCATAGTGCTTTGAGTGACAGCTAAAGGTGGGAGTGAGAAGATTTCATAAGAACATCACCGTGAGTTCTTCTTCAAGCAGGTAGTAACAATCTGAAGATGACCAGAAAGCAAATACAGAGTTCACACTGATTTATTTTTTACGCCCCAAGTTCCCTGCGTTTCGTGTTGGTTACACAAGCCTGTGCATGTAATTATTTTTATTTGTAGCTATGACAAGCGAGAGACAATGACGTTCGGCGGTGTCTAATTAACCGGTCACGGCTCCAAGGAACGCCGGGAGTCGCGTAATTTTTATACCGGCGTTCGGTCAAGGACCATCGCGACTGCCGAGAGTCGCGCCGACCCCGTACTTTAATTTCTTACTACCATCCGATACGTAATATTTTTGTATGGCAATGTTTGGTTTATAGACAACATAGATGTATTTGTCAGTAGTGACAACAAACAGAAACAAAATAATTGCCATCTTGGAGTGACATTTACAGCTTGAAAAGTTGTCAAATTTTGGCGTGTTCCATTATCTGAATTTATTGTTGTTTTTTCTATTACACTTTTAACAAGTGATCTTTTGCATGATACATTCGTCTTTTTATGACATTTTGAAGAAAGTAGCAGTTTAATACATAATAGAATAACTCCCAGCTGAGTTCGAAGAAAAAAAATAGACTAAGAAAATTTAACTTTAAAGAAAGTATATTTTTATTTGAAGTTACAATTTAATTTGCACACCAATCAAAACAAAAAGTATTCATATTTATATTGCTTTTTACAGAATGTAGCTAAGCAATCTACTTAAGTTTTTGTAACATTTTTTGTCAAGTGGGTCGCGTTATCTCTTGTTTACGTTAACGGCGGCCATTGTCGAGGCACTTGACACATGAGATGTCACGGATCAGTCGCATCCGCAACCGGTTAAGATAGTACAACAATTTGGTTCGTCTCGTCCTTGTAACAGATCTGTGAATCAATTGAGCGGGCTCCGGTCCGGTTATTAACATAAAGCTGGTGGAAAGTCGCATTGCGTGCGCGGGCGCCTTCATCTGGCATCGGCCAGGAGCCATATTTTTGAATCACTCGTTTCAAGATGTCGAGTGATTTTCGTTCGAATACGAATTACAAAGTAAAGGAAAATAACCCGTTTTCGAACGAAAATCACTCGCCATCGCCATCTTGAAGCGAGTGATTCAAAAATAGGGCCCCAGTAGTTGCCTAGTACGAATGCTTGCATGACATAACCAATAAAGGTTTGCGGCACTAATACGACATAATAATGATGTCCTTTATATGAGTGATGTTCTATACATTCTGAACTAAAGGCCTGTTTCATCGTTAAGCTCTAAACAGCAAATAGTTCAAATAAGGAACGTCATTTCTTATTATGAACTATTTATCAGATTACGCTATAAGATTTTTCAAGACATTTTGAAAAGGGCCGTAAGTAAATCAAATTATTCTAGACACTAGGAAAAACCAAACGGCGCAAAAGTTTGTTTTCACACTGCACAAACTTTAAACGCGGTATAAGTACAGAATTCAAGTTTTGTGGCAAGCAAAGACGTATGCCATCGAAAACTTTAGTGCACAGATTCAGGAAACAGGATAAGCCAAGGCATTCGCTTAAGTCTGCAAGTTACCTAAGTTACTTAGGAGTACATTAAATGTAATGCGGTTAAGGTTCTATTGTACAAATTTTGTGCAATAGAACCTTAACCGCTGCATAAATAGGTAAGCAAGCAAAGCAGTCATATTTTTATAGCAGAACGTCAAAGAGAAGGAGGTTATAAAATCGACCTTTTTTTTTCAGTTCAATATCATCTGGTCCAAACACACGATCTTGTATCGTAAAAAACCGGCCAAGTGCGAGTCGGACTCGCGCACTAAAGGGTTCCGTGCCAACTTTAACTGAATTAGGGATTCTTACTTCCACTTAGCCAAAATAGCACAATATTTTGTTGACCGCAAATATAACTAGTTAGATGGGGATACGCCCATTTTGCCACTTTGGAAGTAGAAAAAATGGTTTTAGGAACCTCAATTTCATTTTACTGGTGACTGGGTTTGACTGAGTTTGTTCCGGCGTTTCTTCTCAGCACTTGCCTAATTGTCTGTGTTCTGTCTCGAAGCGCTGGTAGGGCCCAAAAGATAAGGAGACATGTTTCGCACATTTATTTTAATTTTTATATTTGACGTTCATAAGTGTCATTTCATGACCTAAATTGAAATAAAGATTTTGAATTTGAATTTGAATTTAAAAGACCTATCCATAGACACCCCACACGTATAGGTTTGAGTAAAAAACATTTTTTGGTTTTAGTTTCATGTATGGGAGCCCCCCCCCCCCTATAATATCATTTTTTCAAATTTTTTGTACCTGAATTGGAAAGCGGTAAAGAAGATACACCTACCTACCAAGTAACAGCGGTGTGATGCTAATAGTTACAGAATAAAGTGGCTGTGACATACGGACGGACAGACAGACAGACAGACAGACTTGACGAAACTATAAGGGTTCCGTTTTTTGCCATTCGGCTACGGAACCCTAAAAAGCTTCTCATAGGCTCACAGTATTAGATTTGCAAATCTAGCGAACATCTCATTCGCGCCCCCGCAGTGTATCAGCGAAGGAGGCGTAGTGATGAGCCAACTCGGTATAAATAAACTCGAGTAAAATCATCTCGAAGAATTCCGTTGCTTGAGCCTTTACCTTTACCTTGTCACTATTTATTAGACCTCGTATTTACTTACGACAAATAAGCATTTTGAATGAAGTATTGGACTATTAACGCAAGTGGGAACTTATTCATTCATTCATTGTGAAACAAACCATTAATGCCAATAGAATCAAATAATAAAATATATCGTTTCGTGGTAAGGAATTATCTTCCTTGTGTTACAAAGTACCAGACAACGATTATGAGGGGGGCGTCACCCATAAATACTTAAATACATATAACATCCATGACTTATGTTCGTGCTCTACACAAACATTTTTCCCCTTGCGGGATTCGAACCCGGGACCACTATTAAAGGTATATTCTGTGCCGCGACCGCTGGCGTATTAGTAAGGAGCGCTAACCAGTACACCAAACGCGTAGTCGACATTGGTTTACTCTATGCACTTATAACATGCTTGTATCACTTAGCTAGTAAGAAAAAGGGTACTGGTACTGTTGTTAACACGTTCCGGGACACTATTCCAGACACAATAGATGTTTTATTGTTTTCACGCATGTAGACGTTCACTGTCCTGGAACGTGTTAATATAGTTCTTACAAAGAGCTTAACTTTAACTCAAGTAGGGCGTGACTCGAGTTAAAACTCAAGCAGTTCGATTTGACCATCACTAAAAGAGTCGTGCGTCGTGTATAGCTCATATCAAATGCGATTTATCACAGTCAAAGCACGTCGTAATCGATTGTTCGCCGCCGAAACCGCCGGAAGGATGACGCGACGCGTGCGCTGCATCTAATGGCACGTAACCCTCTCCAGCCTTCCTATCCGGAATAACAGGACTTAGAGCTCTATTTTTGAAATACTCGCGTCAAGATGGCGTGTGATATTCAATGATTAATTTGAATTTTGGAATGAAAACCAGTTGTAATCTACACAAAAAGGATTTAAAAAAAATATTGCTAAGTTTTTTGAATACTCACGTGTATATTTCGCGTGGTTTTCGTTGACGAATAATAAATTCGTTTTCGAACGAAAATCACACGCTATATCCAAGCGAATGATTCAAAAATAGGGCCCTTGGTTCCGAAATGATACGCAGCGCTTCTCTATTTTCTTAGGCACTTCGGCTATCATAGCGTTTCCTATACCTAACAAACAGGTATCGATGTTTTCCATTTGAATTCAGATTTATGTAGGTAAGTACCTACCTGTGTACTTGTTTTAAATGAATCAAAACAAAACAATACGTAGATAATAAAAAAAGTCAAAGAAAATAGTTTTGCAAAATGCGATGCTCGAACGCACTAATGAAGTTCCTTAGTGTGCAGTGCCATGGACTCCTTTAAATTTATTTTTAATATTTTTAATCGGTGATTTAATCTCTTGTATTTTATATGGTCAAGTGGCAAGCTAAGCTGATACCAAACACATCGACGCTAAACTGGAACATCTGCGATTACTATTATCTGTCAACGGTCTTGCTCGCGATATAAGCCGAGTATTTATTAGGGCAACGTGGAATAACATCTTCATGAGCATGTTATACCCATAGAAAACGACATGATACACACGCGGTCACCTCTTGACAAACTCCTATGGGAACGCAAACATATGGTTATGCTTTATGAATCGAGACCTCGTCGACAACGCAACCCAAATGAGTTGCGTATGAGTGATTCCATATTCCCGAGATAAACCAGGGAAATATATCCGAGCTGCGCTGAATCAATTTCCGACTAGCAGTTATTCTGGTATACACGGAGTATCATTCAAAACAAGACCAGAAAATGTGGAAGTGTCGCGTCGAGATAGATAATATTATGGACGGTCGAAGCGACCACACGCATGCCCCGTAGTTCGCCGAACCCACACACATTTAGCGTCGACGAGTAAGCGTTTTGACGGCCATTTCTTCATGCAAGGAATAATGTTCTGCCATATTCGTTTCATATACGGTCATGTAACAGCTATCGTTACCTCATTTCACACAATAGCTGCCCGAGATTGTGATAAGGCATGATTGCAAAGTCTCGCTGTTCCGCGGAGATGCATGATACGATCGCTGCGGCGAGACTGTCAAATCAATCACGTAACGCTTTTAATAACAAAACATGTAAGTGAGCTATTTTTGTACGTTATGCATATGTTACAGCTTAAATGAAGTGCGGTTACACCTAGTTTTAGCCTGCTATGACTGGTGCAGACGGTCATTGGCTGGAATCTGGAATAGGTACTAAAGTGTATCGTATTGTCGGTTCGGTAGCGTCTTTCGTCTAGCGGCTTACGAAACTTATCTCAGCATGTTCCTATTAGAATAATTATTGTTTTATGTATGTTTTCGGGGCTATTACTTATTGTAGGCTGTAGTAGTGTACCCAAAGGCATGTCTCGAGTCCCATTAAGGCGGTGCTCCCTGCCGGTCCGCCCACGCAGGCAGCCGGCCCTTTCACAGATGCAGTGCCGACATACAGCGTCGCTGCGTCTTTTGCTACCCACTTTTATACAGGGTGACATAATATGTTATATTCACTGGCTGCACTGAACCGCGATTGCTTTGTTTATGTCTACAGGCTTATGGGTGCAGAAGGCGCCTGAATAAATGATTTTATATCTCTTTCATTATTTTCTTGCCTTTTTTCATTTGGATTGTGCTATTCAATTTACATTTCATAGAGATGCTGTAAGGGACGGGGATTGATATTTTCAATGAAAACAATATATACTGAAGATTTGGTTTTATTCGTAAATGAAACGTAGAAGGGAATAGGTAACCTTGTTTTAGGTATTAAATGTGAGAGAATCCCCCTGCCATACAAACTGGAACTCAGTCCCAAACTTTGTGGATTCGAAGTTCGTATGATCAAGTCAAAACATTTCCAAGAAACCACTACGAATTCCAAAATGATTTTCGAAGCAGGGATTTTCTAACTTTGAAGAGCTAAGGCTTTTGCTTTTAATTAATTTATTTGCTAATACTACTTCGTTTCGAGTGTGCAAACAAGTTCGCTTGTTGGGTAGTAAGAACTTACAGTCAAGTGACGTAGGTACGGCACTAGATACAAACAGCAGGAACGGAAGGTAGCTCTATAAACCATTATAACTTGAACCCTGTTCGTACACACTACTCGTACACGTAGAGCTAAGAATATAATGGAGGAGAACAGCTTGAGTTGAAGTCATGCGTACCTAAGTTATGAATGTTTAATGAGAAAGCGAACTTCCTTCACGACATGGGGTAAATTATGGCAGCACCTTCACCGCCTCCGCGGCCGCACGACTTAACATTCTACGAGTACCTTAACATCTAATTTATAATAAAAAAAATAAAGTTAGCCTGTAAGCATCCCACTGCTGGGCAAAGGCTTTACCTCAAATATGAGGTAGCATGAGCCAAACTAAAGTGATAAACCACGCGGGCTCAGTGCGGATTGGCGGAGGGGTGTTAGCAAGGCAAGCGACCAACCTTGCTGTCAGATTTTATCAAGCCCCCATAGGGCCTCTGACTATGCTTAACGACTAATATCAACCGATATTAGCCGGGACCAACTACCTACTTAATGTGCCTTCCAAAGCACGGAGATGCTCATGATATACGTCACTTATATGGTCGGAATGGTCACCCATCCAAACACCGACCGCGCCGTAAGTTGCTTAACTTCGGTATCACTACCAAAGCGCTGCCACCACTGCGCTACGAGCACCACTTAACATTCTACCTTAATATTAATTTTATAAAAAAAACTCTTTTTCTAAGCTATTAGTTACTAACGCACAGTAATTGTCGAAATGGAAAAGAAAATTTTAAAAGGAGCTGTTCAAGGCTCTTCGAAATTAGTTTACGTCTTCAAAATATAGTCAAGAGCTAGGTAAATGCTCGCATATTCAAGTCTAGACAACTAATATTTGAAAATAAAACCCTCGTTACGGTAAAAGCCTTTGTTAGCAGTGTAGCATCGATTTCAACGAAGAAAGCTCTATTCGCATTTTTCATAAATTAAACTTGTAGAGCAGATTTTTTATGAAAAATATGTAACTAATCGTCCAATGCTACCCGGTTTCTACTAAACAATATTATCCGAATAAAATCATTTACAGTGCGACAAGGATCTTCTGGCCAACGGATGACCATGAAATTTACAACCATTGTAACGCTCCTTTTTTGTAATCAACAGTGACTGATGTTTAAGCCAGCTTTGCTAATTAAATATTAAGATTAATGTGGAAATTGAAACAAAAAAACTAGAGGCGACACTTAATTAAATCTATACAAGTTATAAGAACGGGTGGCGATACACACATTCGAGAGTGTTCACCGTTCTTATCTTATCGTTTCTAAAGTCGTCATAAAGTACTAGGAAGTTTTCTGTCTATGTACGTAAATTTGATTTGTATTTTTACTCAATTCATGTATTATATTTTTTGGTTTTCTTTATAGGATCTAACCCTACTCTGAAAGTTATGCAATCACCTTTGCGGTTATGCGTGAGAAAAGCGTTGCTTTCGTAAAAAGAGGATGTTTGGCTGAGTTCATAATCTGACGGATGAATAGTGATCAGCGTTTGACTGCCCGCGGCAATCTTCGCGCAATAGTGTCCGGTCACTAGCGGATAGCAATCAAACCACTTCCGATATTGATTGACACGGTCCGGGTGTTAGCATGCCAGTGTTGTGTACAGGGGCCCTTTGATTGCAGCTTATCGGCAAAGTCAACGGCCGTAAGTCAGCGCCAGCTAATACTCCAACACATAAACAAGCCGCCTGTTAGATATCGGTAGCAGGTACTCGAATTTAATAACGAAATGCCCTGAATTCCTCTTACGTTTCAATTTCAATACTTTCCGTTGTAAAATGGCTTTGGTGTTCGTATACAGAGGCAAATTGATGGAAAACTACTCCATGTTTAATATTTAAACTTTATTGACAAATTTAGGGATTCCCTCAGGTGGTTATAAAGTCAAAACAATGTTTTCGTTATCCCTTTTGCAATCTCTTGCGCTCCAGTGAATCGTCAAGCGGTTGGAAGAAAACAACGCACTGACAGGTTATACGAATAAATTTGCGAAATTGAGCAGAAACATCGCATAATTTCGGCAAATACATATACAGGTGCCGTAAACAAGGTAACAATGATCAAAATGATAACGGATTTCGACTAGAGCAAACGTCTGGGAATATAGCCTTCGGTAAATCTTCTGGGTAATAGTATTTTTTTAAGAAAAGTTACCGACGACGATGATATTCGATATCGTTTTGTTCGACCAGAGCAGAATTTATGCTAACCTTGACAAAATTAAGTTCTGTGAGAGTTTACGGCAAATAATAAAGATGACTGGTTCGTAGCTCAAAGGATTAGCATAGCTATCACCGCGGCAACGCAGCCAGCATCATAGCCTCCTTGCCACAAGGAAATGGTTTCGTTTTTCAACAGGTAATGCATGTTATTAAAATCACAAAACACAATATTAAAATCACAAAACACAAATTAAATTACAAAAGATAGTATCAAAAATATAGAGTAAAATAAGAATAAACAAAACCATAAACAATAGTAAAAAAGGTTTCATGCCTGTCGTCAACACATGTCTTAGTTTGATCTTTTTCTTGGTTTTATAAATATTTACTTTGAATAATAATTGAAAGATTTGGGTCAACAATATAATAGTTAGACAAAATTAAATTGTCAATATGCCTTAGTTCTCTGTTCGAAAAAACTTTCACCAACAGACAGAAGGGTTGAATAAAACCATAAAATTAATAATCCTATCAGAAAGGGATAATAATTTTATGAATAAAACTCACCTTGACAATCTCAAATAACAATATTTTTAATTAATACAGGGTGACCTGTTTTTCTACTGGCTGAGTGGTTAAACCGAGGTAAGCTAAGTTATTAGAAGGTGCTTATCGCGAGCGTTCGTCTGCCGGCCCCGTTCCCCGGTCGTCGCCCTTGGCTATCGTGGGCATACTAGCTTATCTCCCATTATAGGTACACGTTATGTAATGAGAGTGTATCAGCTTTAATTAGGTACACTATAGATTTCTGATTACTTTCACTTATTGTACGATAGCGAGGTTTGCGGTTTTAGGCCCGATTAATGTATCGGCTGGTAGAGCGAACCCATTTTGTATTTATGAAACAAAAACGGTTAATGCTTTATTAGATACTTCTACATTGATCAAAACGTGAACTAATAACTATTGCATTTACTCATAGTCAAGTTATTATTATGAGTAATATTTTAGTTTGCATTGCCTCTCACCTATAGAGTATGTAATTTTTATAACGATCATCATACTCCATCCCCGTATTCTGATTAATACCTCTTAGACACCGTGTATATTTCTTCCTTCGGGCATACACAGAGTTAGGGTCTATGTTTTCTTCGAATGCAATTGTATAAATAAATAATATTTTTATGCGGGTGAACTAAGGTACAGAGTAATGAGAACAGCGACATCGTGCAATGATTAAATAGAAGGACTAATTGATGCGTCCCACATACCTTTTTATTGCGTCACCAAAGATGATAATGTGTCAACAATTATAAGCATCCAGCATAATGGGTCATTGTTCCGACATTACTGGGTAAATTAATTATGGAGTGTGATTCGGAAAGAGAAGATAAATCCAACTAGCGCGAATTTTCACTTAAGGTGAAATGAAATGATTAAAAGTACGTCAACGATTACTAATAGTAAGTACGTTAGTTTTCCCGGACAAGCTTTAACTATTAACAAAAACAATTTAACTTTTTTTTATTTGTTTTTATACTGTTCTATGGGGTTAAATAATATTATGTTTTCTAACGGTGTTTGACTTGTAGTAAGTGTGGGCGCTACGTAAAACCGCTCAGCGTGGACTTGATGCAGCGTTTTACAACGTTTTACGCTCGAGCCACGGTGCAAGCGCCGCCGCTCTAAATATAGACCCACGTATAAATAGATCCCATTCCACGAACTTCCGTTAAAAGCTAAGGGAAACGACCATTTACGAAGTTTTTGCATGCCTTGTTTATTTTTAAACTAGCGCTAGCGGTGAGTGTGGTTTTATTTGTTCAGTGCACATGTGTTCGATTTTACTAGCTGCTGATGAATATTTCCGTCGCCTAATAATGGAAGTTTGGGGGAAATATAAAAGTTATGTTTGATATTTAACAAAAAGAAAAGTGAAGTGCTTAGCTCAACTAAACGTTTCCTTTTCAGAGTGGTCTCGGACTCTTGACGAAAATACTCTCACTCGAACTTCTTGCAATGGAATTAAAAGTAATTATTTGTCATACAACAATTAACACATTTAAATAATATCAATAATAACATAAAAATTGAATTTTATATTAATAAATTTAAACAAACTACAGATGTGTGCCACAAAGGTCCGCTTAGCATAATTTGCGACAGCGCTTATTGGCATGTCGAGATATTGATATTCTGATAATACTCTTTTTCAACAAATCCATCAATTTCTGTATAAATTACAGCGTTATTTTCGCATATAAACACGAATTAAAAATATTTACGTAAGTTATGTACGCTAGAAATGTATTTGCTCATCATAAAATTTTAGAGCCTACTCTTGTCGGTGAAGTCTTTTAAAAAGCTTATTCTTAAAAAAACTCACTCACATGAGAATAGAATAGCTTAGAGTAAAATAATCTAAAATTGAACGCCAAACTAAAGAATAACATTAAAATTACATGCTACAGATTAAATAAAAGGAGGAAATAAGGAAAGATAAGAGTGTCTTGCTCGTGTAAACTGCGGTGTGGAAGTCGCAGTTTACAAACCGGGGGATCCCGCCTACTACATCTTCAGCCTTCTACCAGTACTGATGTTGCTGCTATCAAACACCACTCAAAATATCTGAAATTAACCACATTAGAAATCCGCTCACATATGCTTGGAGATTTCCATCAAATAAAACACCGTCGTGAGTCAGCGCTGTGACGCGCCGGAAATGCTTCCTGCAGCGGTAGCAACAGCGCCGGCGACTGCCAACTTCGCGCTAGTGATGTGACTACTCCCGAATGCGGTAGTTGACCACAACCACCAAAAAGAGATACAGTTAAAGACTATGAAGAATACACTGAATATTTTCCGAGCGAAGTTACAGGGTAAGCTCAAGAACGTCTGTGAGCTATTGTGTGTGTTTAAGCACGTTGCTGTCATTTGTCATTTTTTTGCTTTTCCAGCTCTCTAAGACTCGTCGGTTGGCTCGTGGTTTCTACATAATGTTAAGGGGCAAAGATTGACAAAACATTTAAGGGATAAAATAGCATTTGTTTTATTTGCAAGTTTTTTCTACCGCCAGTCTAATTTGCGTCTACAATTAAGGAATACTCGACCTCAATTAACTCGTGCTCGGTTTTCCCCCAGTTTTCCCATCACTACGGGTGGAGTGTCGACTGCTGCTCGCGATAATCTCCTGCTAATAAGGAAGTCTTACGTTTCACCATTCGACAGGAATCTGGACTTTCTACGGATGTGTGGACTATTTTTAGTGGTACGCGACAGATGCGATCCCTCAGAACAAGCAGTTAAAAAATCTTAATGAAGAAAATCTTATATCAAATAAGTTTTCTTTACTTTTCATATTTAAAAATGCTTCATGCTAAAGGGCCATTTGCTAATGCTAGATGATATTAATTGAGCGATTTAGTTAATTGAGAGCTTTGTCTTTCTTTGCTCTATAATTTGTAATAAGACGACTGTCATCGCGTTGCAAGAACTTGCCATAAGTGGTGTGTGCTATTGTAACCCAATTTTATGTCAATGAGCAAAACATCTCATTGAGCTACACGTGGCAAGTAACTCAAGTAAAGTGAAATACAAAGCCTCAACTTACAGCTACTTTTATGCGAACTTTACATTGATTTATTATGCAGGTTAGTAATCTTAGTAGCAATAATAGATCAGTATTTTGAGAAACTCTACTCACGTGGTATTCGCATATAAATGTTCGCATATAAAGCTTTTTTGTGCTAACAAGATCGTAAACATTCTCATAGGAAAATGAAAACTCTTTATTACAAAACATCAATGATAAATATGATATTATATTTAAGAATAACATAGGAGAGTGGAAGGTACACAGAAATCTCTAAGATAAAAAATAAAATAAATAAATAAAACCTCAAAATAAAATTAAATTCTATTTCTTATCAAATGAACGAGTGTTGTCAAGAACACTAGAATCATCTTATACTTAAAAATTATGAAATACGTAATATCATACAGTGGCGTGCAAACTAATTGGGCATAAGGACTTAATTGATATGGCCCGTCCTTTTAATTTATGCATTCAGTGAGTTGTCATTTCACCCGGTGCTTAGTTTACATTATGAAAATTTATGAAACCTATACTTATACCATGTGTATCTCCGTTCCCGAGTCATTTTTTTTGTCAACATACAATAATAATAAATATAGTCTTATCTAAAGATTCGAGGTCGATGTGAGTATGAAAATTATAGTGATTGTATCACATCATTCATATGGCTCATTGTGGAATAGCTTTAAATAATACAATTCGGATTTTAAAGGATGTTAATTTAAGGGTTCAACAATTGGGAACGATTCTGTCTCTTATCGAGATTAATTTTACAAGCTTATGGGAATACTTCTATTAAACAATACAACCAACTTAAACAAATGTCAGAATGGCTATTTTGATGACCATAGTTTAAGGATTTTTTCATCAAAACACACACAATGGTAAATATTCAACCGCTGGTAACGTAACTTTACCATTACTATCGATAAAGAAATTGGGCCTTAGTCCGCAGTAGCAGATAGCATTTCGTTTTGCATATCATTAGGATCGATAGAAACAGAGTGGATAGCTACTTAACACGTTCCGGTACACTATTCCTGACACAATAGATGTTTTCACGCCTGTAGGCGTTCACTGTCCCGGAACGTGTTAAGGGTGGAGTAGTTCCACACGCCCATATTTACTTGTTTGTCATTATGTATACAGGGTGTTGATTTAAATCGGAGCACCACTAAGGGCCAATTTTTTTATTCGTAGTAATGGTAAAGTTACGTTACCAGCGGTTGAATATTTGCGATTGTATGTGATTTGAAGAAAAACTACCATAACCAAATGTCATAATAGCTATTTCAATGACCATTGTTTATGGAATCTTTTCATTAAACACACACAATGGTAAATATTCAACCGCTGGTAACGTAACTTTACCATTACTATCGATAAAGAAATTAGGCCTTAGACCACAGTAGCGGATAGCATTTTGCGATGACCATGCATATCATTAAGATCGATAGAGACAGAGTGGAAAGATACTGAAGGGTGGAGTGGTTCCACCCCCCCCATATTTACTTGTTTGTCATTATGTACTTATACAGGGTGTTGATTTCAATTCGACCACTACTTACAGAGGTGATTCTATGCCTTATACTGACCACGTATCATGAAAAACATGACATAAGTATGTTTTTTTTACTATTTATTTCCACACGTACAAAGTTTAAATAATTTTGTGTCATTTTTTCAAAAGCTCGCTGAAATAAGTTGCGGCGCGGTCGATCACCTGTAAGTACTTTTTTTTTACATGGTAAGGGTTTACCCTTGTCTATAATCAACACCCTGTATGTAGAGCCGCGTCCACAGCCTGGTAAGTGGTGATCAATCACTACTGACAGAACTCACGTCAAATGTACCATATCCGGTGCGTGCATGTTTGCTGTAGATACGCGGGTCAACAGTTTGACCTTTCGCAGTTCGGATATTGATAAGTGAGGCGCCGTCGCTAATTTTCTCAACGTTTATAAACACTTTACTCGTATGCGAAATATAATTCCGGTGTTATTGGTCTCACGCGAATTTGACACGGTTGTTTCAAACCATGTTAAGTGAGTACGAGTGTGTACCGTTGCACTTTGTTTCACTTTATTAGTCGTTGCTAAGCATGAAGTGAGGATGTTCATATACCCATTTATTAGTTTTTTACTGATAGTTGAACCGTTTATTTGGCTTACTTAATACCACGCTTAGCTACGAAAAACTACAAATTTAATTTGTCTATCCAGGGAATCGAAATAATGCTTTTCATATACTCTATTTAGGTGAGCTCGCTTTTTGAAACGATCTTATATCTTTTCAGGAAACAAGCAATAGTTTACCTGATAGCTTTGGTGTGATCTAGCAGATGCAGAGAAGGTATCAAGCATAAAAATATCTCTGATCTGAGGTATCAAGTTACCAAATCACATACTTTAAGTGAGTGCCGAGGGGTTTAGGGACTCTCATCTTCCATTAAGAATAATTTTATTATGTCACGATGACCCATTCAAAAGCATAACTATGATTACATGACAATTGTATGAGTTACTGCTCCAAAAACTTTTTTTTGAAGCTTGAATATAACTAATTTTTTCGTTTACCGGTGGCGTATTAAAGGAAAGTACTTGTTAAGCAAAATTAAATTAAGACAAGCGTTAGCACGAAGCGCGAATCCTTTTCAGAACCAGTCTTGTCGTCACGATAATCGCTTCTCGCTTTCAAGACGTTTTGAATCGAAACCGCGTTAAGTAAGGCAATTTTCTCGTCAAATAGTTGTTGAGGATTTCTTATTTATTTAATTGAAGTCCAATCCTCTTCGCCATTTCGTCGGGCGGAAGTCGGTCGCGTGGTGCGGTGCCATACCGATTCCCCCTGCCTTTGCCGCCGCTTAGGGCTACCATTTCACAGATTAAACTATCCTACGAATATCCGTGTAATGGCGACAACATTACGTAACCAAACGCTGGAGAAATGGATACAGCTAAGTGCGCGCCTACCAGTCTTACTTTAAAGATATATTTTGGGCTTGCTTGATATTTGGATCAGCCAAAATGGCTTGAGTAAAAAGCAGTTTCATTTTCAAAATGCGAGACAGTGCACACTGAAAAACACGGAAACGTAACACATATGCCCAATTTAGCTTTATTTATCCAACACAGTTCCATGAGTCACACGAGGAGACGCGGGAAAAGCGGCACGTTTCTTACATTTGATTAATTTTGGTAATGAGTGAATGGTAGCCCTATTAAATCGCGACGCGCCCAACCCAGCCCCATCTCCCCGAGGTGAATGAACGTCTTAAACAGCGGATTTCTATTACGTATATTGGGCACTCGGTTTAGGAAATGTAAGCAACACGTGCCGTATCGGCGCAACCTATTTAAGAATGTTTAGCTGCGAATAATAATGTGACAGTGATGACAGGTATGTCGCAGGCTAGAGCAGCTATTGGCTAAAAAGTAAACATGCTAGCATTTCATGGTGGTATAAATCGAAAGATCTATGAAAATAACTTGAAAAGTATGGAGCTAACTTTAAATTAGGTATTCAGAGTAACCTCGGGAAAGTATATCTACCGCTATCAGGGATTAAATGGAGGGTAGTAAATTTTGGTGAAAGCCTACGCGAGTTCGCAAAAATACGGGCTAAGCTCGCAGACAAATAAATGAGTCATGCACATGCATTAGGGCTGCCCACTGTGCAAACATTCGGAGAACGAATGCATTTGGTTTGATCAGCTGCTTAGGAAACTGCTTTGTCTTTACTTAAAAAGGATTTGAATATGAATAGTAAGTCTTACCTTACTTTTATTATGTAATAAATTATGTAAATTTTTGGACGAAAGAGAAATAAAAATATAAAATCCAAAATCCATAACAAAATTCATATCCATATCAGAAGTAATAGCAATCCATCTATTTATAGAGAAAACCTTTGATCTACAAACCAGTGATTACCGAAATTACCCAATCTTTTGGGTTTGCGTGAAGCAACCGAAGGGGCACTCCCCGCCCAGGGGGCTCGGCGGTGACTCATCCGAATGTCAGCTGTAATAAATTCACTTTTTGACGAATCATTCATGTTCCCTATTTCCCCCGACCTCCCCTCTCCCGTAAATATAGGAAAAACGTAAATGCACGCGTTGTTGCAGTGAGCAGTAACATTTTATATGTGACTCCCCGCGAAACATCGGCTGACCTTTGGATATCATTGTACCGTGGATCTATGTGACTTTTATATTTGCTATTGCAATAAACTTTTCCTTTTCCTTTCAAAGCATGATGGGTTACTATCCATATTGCTTTTCTTTGTAGATGTCTGCGGCTAAGCCCATGTATGGGGTAATTGTTTTTAACTTGTTACTTTTTTCTAGCTGAGCGGAAACAAAAATCCACGCCGACTATTAAGAAATCATTATAAACATAATATTGCTTAGAGACCAATTTCAACTACAACATTATTAAATTTATTATTATTATTTAATTTATGTCTAACACTGTTTAATTTTATTTTATTTTTAAAAATAAGGAACCTATCTTATTTTTTAATGATTTTAATTTCGTATGGGAAAATTCTTTAAATATTTTGTTAGTGTGATTTTATCAATAGATCAGTATCAAATTATGTGACAACCGAAAGTGATGATACATATCATGAACAATAGTACCTACTTCGTATCGTATCGTCTCGTATCGAGCGACTGCGCCGCGGTCGCGGTCTTCGCGTCGCATCGGGTTTCCTTGCCTCGTATCACATGCAGCTTTTCACGGACAAACACACATATTATTTATATGTATATGTAAAAGTACCCACTCAAAGGTTTCTCCTTGCAGTCTGCACGTACGGCGCCGAGCCGGACTCGGAGACAATTTATGTGAACTAATGCAAAGGGTAATGGAGTTCGTTTAGAACTTGATTGAATGTCGTTAGAAAGGTGAAAATTTGCCCATAAAAATCGATGTCCCTCCATTTTGTATCTAATTCAGCAAAGTACATTCCAAAGAACTGTATGCAGAAAATTAGAAATTGGTTCGTAGGTCATTACTAGTTTCTTGCGAGCACATTGTTTATAAGTTTCAAACCGTTTTATTTCAATGATAAAATGTAACAAAAGCAAGTTACTTGGTTCCGTTAGGATTCAATGGCCTACTTTTACAAAAAAATCTAAATAAACCGCAATCAGCATAAGCGCTATAATTTCTACACTCCAAAATAAATAAATGATTTGAATTTGATACTACGGCCTGTTGCACAATGTCGAAATAGGTTCTCTGTCGCCTACTCCATAAGAAATGACATTCCATATTTGAAAAGGGGTATCATTTAAGCTATCACCAATTTAATTAGTTTTGTGTTTCTTAAATAATAGGGTTTGTCCTCAAAATAGTAGATCTGTCACCAAAATGTAGTCACCAAACAATGCAAAATCAGTTCCACAATAAATCACCTAAAATCCTGAGATATAAGGTCTAGTACCAAATAAATGTTTTTGTATGTATTATAATAGGTGTGTCCTAATAAGTATTTAAGCAAACTAATTTAAAGAGATCACCAATAAATCATACTCGTATAATGTTACTAGAAAATTGCATTCAAATTAAAAAATAGGGTTGTCATCATCGTTTCAACCAAAAGATTCTGCTACTTAACTAGACTCCCAAGGTTCTAAATTTCCACTGATAGTATAAATTATATTTATATAAAAATTTTAGCAGAGTAGTAAATAAAACAATTAAAGTCAAAATAATCAATATTTATTGTTTAAAATAATTACCACTGAACAATCAGCGCTGGTTTATAATAGCTGGCTTATGGCTAGCAGAATAGTAGATAAAACACTTAATTAAAGTTAAAATAATCAATATTTATTCTTAAAAAACAATAATCACTGAATAATCAGCGCTGGTTTGGATTTCGCGGATTGGAGCGCGCCAATTTGTCTCCGCCCCTTTGATCATTTTTTCATAAAAATTATAAATTGATGTATTAAATTGGTAACGAATACTATTAATTTAATATCTGAACGAAATAAAATGTTACTACTGTATTGGTGACAAAATATCAAAAAAAAAGGAGTCGCAGTCAGGGATCGATAATCGATTTATTTGGTGACAGATCTACCATTCTGAGCACAGAGCTATTATTTAAGTAACAAAACTGTTATTATAAGAACGAAGTTTATATTCATGTAATGCAATATAATTTTATTGGTTATCGATCTCTTATTTTACACATATATTAACATTAATTTGATAATTCATACCTGGGAACAATTTTTGTTTATCTGAGAACGAAAATATTTCGTGGCGATAGATCTATTTATTAGGTGATACAACTTGATGACAAAAATATAAATTTTGGCGATAGAAAATATAGTTCCCTTTGAAAAGTATTACCAGTAGTTTTAATTACACACAGTAACAGCTCTTGTCGCGACTTAACTACTCGTATCTAACTTGGTACCATTCCAAAGTTTCTAGTTCTGTTTCAATTCTATATTTGGAGTTAAATGAAGACGGATTGCCGGCCGGGCGCCTGCGTCGCGCGATAGCACGAATCATACCGACACACTTGGGCTGTTTTAATTGAAATGTATTTGCCTTGCAACAAATATTGCAGATTAGATATGGTGCTAAACGAAGTGAAATTAATAGTTAAGATTCGGTAACAATAAATTCTGAATGAACGGGCCATCAGAATAGTAGGATTATTATTATCGCCAGCAAAAATCGTTGTTTTAGTTGAAAGTTAGTTGTACCTATATGACATAGTAGCAACCTGTCTATTTTCGAGTTAACTCCAAGCATAGAAAATTCAACTTTTATATAAAATAAACTTATTAAAAGGCTGAATAAAATGTGTGCTTGAATTCACATTTATAGACCTATTTTTATTTCCAATATCAACCGGTTTGTAAAACAAACACAGACACCGCAGTCACGGTAGATTTTCCGACAATTACTGTAATTTTTATCGACAACTTGATTCGTCGACGCCGTTGCCACAAAACTCGTAATCTATTCTGTGGCTCAAGGCTGAGTAAGGAGCACCTAGGCGGTAGGTTGGAAGGCTGTAGCCTACGCCACAGCCTTGGAGGTGGCAGGAAATTGCGCACTGGTTACAGGTAAAGGCGCCGTTGAACTCTTACATTAAAATGACATGTTGCAAGTGCCATGGAACGACGCTCCAAACTATGGGCGTTGGTGTAAATCTGGCATTGATAATAAATTGATATAGGAACCACCGTGCCTGTAAGATTATAAATTTTGCGTTGCCGCGTTGTTCTTGTATATTATTGTAAGTTCTGAAGGCTGAAGCACAAGAAATATAAAATGGTTGATATTTCTATTGCTTCAGAATGTGGCCGCAGGCTTGGTAGTCTCGACACGGTTTTATGGGTAGCGTTTTCCTGTTTTTATTGATTGTGAACAATTTGGTTTTCGATTTATTAGAAAAAAATGCTTCATAAGTTAAAAAAGATGTTTGATTCAGCGAAAAATCAGACAGTTGGACTTATTTAGGCGATAAGTAAAAAATATGTAATTTTCCGTTTGATATTAGTACCTATACGAAACATATGTTCATAAAAAAACATGCAGTCAAATTGATAGCCTTCTCCTTTTTGAAGTCGTTTAAGAATTAATGATTAACGATTTTCAATTGTACTAATGTGACTTTTCCAAATCATCTTACCTCACACTATTATAAACTCTTCTACACGTATGTTTAACTAATACCTACTCTCTCTAAAGATTGCCATGAAATGGCCGTATTATACTCGTTAGAATAGTTACTGGATTCATTATGTAACTTGTCGCCGGGCTTAGTCTACTGTTCGATTACGCTAACTCGTACTTATCAGAAACTTTTAATGGATACTCACTCACCTAGTTAAGATGAAAATCGATAGAGCTTGGGAAGCCCGCACTGAATTTGGAGCTCAAAATTAAAGTCCAACTAATAATTTGGTAGAGTGATTTGACAGATGCTAATGTCACTTAGTATTTTTTTTGTTTTTGGCTTACACACACATTGTAAAATTATGTTGCCACATTTATTTTACTAGTGATGCACTTCGATTCTTTCATCTTGTGATTCAGTTTTTTCACTCAAAGTCATTAGGAACCTATTTGCTATCAGTATTATCCTTGTTAACAATTTCATGATTTTTTGTCGATGAATACTTTATAAATATTTCCTATGCATTTGAAACACATTTTAAAAATTAAATTAATTCGCCTTTTTAAAGTTATAAATTATCAGCATATACAAATGTGAATACTTGCAATTTTATATCGGTTAAGCAAAAATAGACCAAGGGGCGTATTATATATATTCTGTGGTATTGCTATACAACTTAATCCGTTTAATTCCGAGCCAGTTCAATTCCCACACAGTATAAACGAACATTATCAATATAATAATAATACTATGAATATAATAATAATGCTATGAATATGAATATTGGTATTGTTAGATTATAGTAATATTATCAATATAATGCGAAATTGCAATAAGAATTGCTAATTTGACAGTAAAGCAGAGCATTTTAACTGTCAAAACTGCATCGCAATACGTACCCAGATGATAAGTTAATAAATAAATAAATATGATTTTGATTCCGTACGTATTGAAAATGAATGAGTAATCTATTATTACTCATTAAATCTTCTAATCCAACACTATTACTATTCTTCAGAAACTTGTAACACCATAAACGTCTAATCACTCTACCGAATTATTGACTGGACTTAAGAGCTATTTAGTTAGGTCTTGTTTTTCTATGCACAAAATACCCCTTTCTATAACCTCATAATTTCTTTACCCAAAGGTTGTCTGGAAGAGATCGCTTATAGCGATAAGACCGTATACATTGTACATTTCTGTTAAACGAATTTGTAAAACATTCGGTGTGATGTGCAATATTTATTTATTTATTTTATTCTTTATTGCTCTGACAAAAAAAGTACAAATAATAAAGCAATAAAGAGTTATCTTATCTCATCTCAATTTATTTGACTTGTATCATAAGAAATGATTGACTTTACGGGATTTTTAGCAGACAGACAAACTAAGCAAAAACCAGAAAACGGTGCATAACACTCACCATACAAACATTTAAAATTATCGTAGGTATACCATAATAAGATTCCTAAGTGCACAACTTTTATCCCAAGAGACAAATGCAACACAAAGTGCGAAAAGTGCTTTGAAAAATCTGCAATTTGCCTACATAACTCACAAAGTATTACATAGCATGTGGAACACGAGTGCTATCTATGTGCCCTCGAGCTCGTTATTACGATACTTTACCTAATTATCTAATTGCTGTGTGAACATGTGCAATTCTCGTGTATGAGTTGTGTATTTGTAGCGTATTTTTTGCACACTTCTCTCCGTTTCATTCATTATTTCGCTCTCAGTATGCCGCAGCTTTCCGACGTACGTGAACACACCAACTGACCAAAGTGTCACAACTGTCGTGTCTTTTTAGGGTTCTGTGCCCAAAGGGTACCGTTCTTACGACCCTGTTACTAAGACTGCGCTGTCTGTCCGTCCGTTCGCCTATATAGATGTAATTTTCACAAATTATGTATTTCTGTTACATGTCTTCTTCTTTTTACATAATAAAATAAATGTTTAAGGGCTCCCATACAACGAATGCTATTTTTGGTCCGACTCGCACTTGGCCGGGTTTTTTTATAAATTCTAGGACCTGTAAAATGGCAAATCATTATATGGCGTATAATGCACATCCAAGCCAAAGTCTTCTATCGTGAAAGCAACTTTAAACGTTTGCATGGAAAGGCTTCTCGGGGCTATATACTGGTACAATCGTCGAGGAAATTAATCTTACTCGGATCGTAATACTGTCGTCTAATGCGGAAAATGACTTAGCTTTATTAAGAAAGGGGTGCGACTATGATTCTACCTATCACAGAGATGCGAACGTATCGTCGTAAGAGACCCAAGACACATTACTTACTGTTCGTAGTTTGGAAATTATTTTTGTAATTAATTAAGTTAGTTTACGATTTTATTTTTGTAATCAATAAAACATTTAACTAGGTAGTCGTGAAACGTAATCTAAGATTAAGATTTACTATGTTTACGTTTTACTGATTATTTTCGTTTACTTATTAATAAACTGTCATTGATTCTGCAGTAAAATCAAAAGTGATGACATGATTCGTGTTAGAGATAAAACAATGGTGTTTATTGTGAAAAAAGATCAATACGGATTAAACAATAGCTCGCACGCGAACGGTGGTAGAAAAACAAGCTTTATAACAACTGCATTTTATCAGGTACTTACTTATATTGACTGTGATCGTTGAACTGCTATTACTAGCGTATAGAACTGACACTATGAGCAAATTTCTTGCGCCATGATTCGACGCCACTTGGCATCAACGCATACGACATTCGCATTTTAAGGAATACGTCACATTTTTTGCTTGGCATAGCTTCGCTTTACGTAGTAAGTATTAATGACAACTCACTGACTATAATAATATGGAGTGTAGCGTTAGATCTATTAGGAAAGAAGTACAAGTGTTTTGATCCAAAACAAACACACTAACTATGGCACAGGTGTAAACTACATATTTCGCTTCACTATCTCGCAACGTTCGATTACACGCATAGAGAAAGAAAAACCGGTTAAGTGCGTGTCGGACCCGCGCACTGAGGGTTCCGTGCCACCCTTAACTGAATTCAGGGTCCACTTACTTTCACTTAACGAAAACATCACAATATATTGCGACAGCAAAAATAACTTTGTTTTTCATAGTGTTTGTATGAAAGACAAAGTTATATTTGCGGTTGATAAAAATGTGCAATATCTCAAAAACTACTAGTTCGATCTCCTTCAAACCAATTTTCGTTGCAAGTTTTTGTTGAGATCTACATCATATATTTTTTTCAAAATTTTCGCTTTCTTAGTTCAAAAGTTAGAGGGGGGGGGGGGACGCTCATTTTACCACTTTGGAAGCGTCTATATCTCAAACCTTACACTTTTAGAAAAAATGGTTTTAGAAACCTCAACATCATTTTAAAAGACCTATCCATAGACACCCCACACGCATAGGTTTGAGTAAAAAAAAATGTTTAGGTTTTAATTTCATGTATGAGAGCCCCCCCTTAAATATTATTTTTTCTTACTTTTTGTATCTGAATCAGAAAGCGGTAAACAAAATACACCTACCTACCAAGTTTCAGCTATGTGATGCTTATGGTTTCAGAATAAAGTGGCTGTGACATACGTTCGGTTCCGTTTTTTGCCATTCGGCTACGGAACCCTAAAAATCCTTGCTTTAAAAAGAGCGTGCTACTTATAGTACGATGTGTACACTAAATTATACGGCGATTAATGATTAAGCAATTTCCTTTTGCTACATTAGTCCTTAGGACCGAAAGAATGATTTAAGAAGGGGAGCCACTTTTTTTTTTAATGTAATTTTTTTTTTTAGTTTGTGGGGGGGGAGATTCCTGTCACTAGCATTGTAGCTACTAGCATATGTTTGGTATCAATTTTGAGTAAATCAAACACGTAGAATTCATTTCTACTATTCATTTTGCAATATTTTTCAGAAAAACGCAAAAAAAAAACAAAAAAATAAAAATCGTCATTTCCCTTTTTTGGTACAAAGTCGTCCATATCGTTTTTTTTTAACAGATAATAAAATAAAAATATTTTTTTTAGAAAGCCCATTTAATCTCCTTTATAATAAGTACCCACATTATGGACGAAAAAAATATTATATAGATGAAAAAAATACATCTCGTTACAATATACAAAACTAATAGTAATAGACAGCGAGGCATTATTAGACGAAATGGAAGACGGCATGGAAGATGATATTCCATACTAATAAACCACGACGCGACGTTTATTGTGATTATAATATTGAAAAATAAAGCGTTTTCTCAATAACACCCATTATTTGAAACGCCTATTGTATCTTAAGCTGCACTATCTTTTTATCAGAAGAGTTTGAAGTCAAAAACAGGTCATTTTAATTTGTAATGTTTTGTATATTGTAACGAGATGTATTTTTTTCATCTATATAATAATTTTTTCGTCCATAATGTGGGTACTTATTATAAACGTTATTGCAGCGCATCCGGCATGTTTGCTGAGGCGCGGGTGGATGGTTTTCACGCCATCATACGTAAGAGGAGCGCCTTGCTGCTGAAAAGATGGCGTGGCAGCGCCAACAGCATCCTGACGGCCCTAGCTGACCGCTGGGACTGCCCCCTCTTGGCTCATCTGAGCAGGTTACATGTACCTGCACCCTGACCTTTCGGCCTGCCTTAATTGTATTGTACTGCAATTAATTGTATTGTAATGTAAATGTAATCAGCACTAACACTAGTTTTTAAGAATCATTGTTACTAACTGCTCTGGGTTATGCCTGAAATAAACGTATTTATTATTATTATTATTATTATAAAGGAGATTAAATGGGCTTTCTAAAAAAAATATTTTTATTTTATTATCTGTTAAAAAAACGATATAGACGACTTTGTACCAAAAAAGGGAAATGACGATTTTTATTTTTTTGTTTTTTTTTTTGCGTTTTTCTGAAAAATATTGCAAAATGAATAGTAGAAATGAATTTTACGTGTTTGATTTACTCAAAATTGATACCAAACATATGCTAGTAGCTACAATGCTAGTGACAGGAATCTCCCCCACCAAACTAAAAAAAAAAAAAAAATACATTAAAAAAAAAAGTGGCTCCCCTTCTTAAATCATTCTTTCAGTCCTAAGGACTAATGTAGCAAAAGGAAATTGCTTAATCATTAATCGCCGTAAATTACATTTTTTTGTCGCCTACAGATGCCACAGTGAAATTCTATAGGATTTGACAGCGAAAGACCTTATGACAGCGAGACCGTTTTCTAAGAAATAATGGATTTAGTGGAAACGTCAAGTTTCCGTCGCTGGAATTTTTGAAAAATTATGAATGGATATGGAATGGATAATTATAATTTAAGTTTTGTATTAACAATTTCAGGTGAAATGACTTGTGCTTTCAGCAACTGTGAAGTACGCCGAGGATACAATCCCGAAAATCATACTTTCCACCAGTAAATATGAATCATTAATAAAAAATTTAATTCCAAATTTTATAAAATTTGTGAATGAAATCGACTCCCATGCCAAATTGTACAGTTAATTTAGGACTTCCTTTTTGATTTGCAGCCATATATCAATGTTTCCAATAGAATAATTCAGGTATTTTCAGTAAAATAAGTAACCGTTTCTTTACACTAGGGCTTGACTAAATGATGACGTCATTAGTATCAATAAATTTTTTGACTGATTTTTTTAGGTTACCGTAATTCTTGCACAGCTTCTTCTCAGCACTGGCCCACACAACTGTCCCGAAGCTGTGAAGTTGTCTTGTTTATCAAATAAAAAGTATTATGTTATTAAAAGTGCATTAATTTAATTATTTTTGTTTCAATTTACATGATTTATCGTAACCTCGTCGATAAAACTTGGACCACCTTAAGATACACATCACTATTGAACACACACATGTAACGTAACTTTTTGGTTTCGCTGAAAATCCGCGTTTGTCATTCTATACTATACTACATTCTATGATTACACGTCACATAATGTTGAATTAAAATGACACATCTCAGCTTACGGGCCGTAAAATTGTATGAAAATCCTTTGCGGTCCATGTTGTGTAAAGACGTGGTTTGAATTTGGAACACGAGCTCGTAAACGCGGCAGTGTGCGGGAGGTTGCACCAAAGACCAAAGAGGTCATAATTCGAAAATCGAGATGGCCACGCCCCGAAAAAAAAGGGAGTAAATGTTAATACTTAGGGACTTGACTGTATGGCACAGCACACCATATTTCATTGCCTTTTTCCGTGGATTAAAAATAGTAAATAATCATTGTTTTGAAAAGAGTGTTTTTATAGGTTATTATAATAACCTCTCTGACGCTCAGGAGTAAAACTATTGCCTCTGTTAAATTTAGAATCCTTTAATTTCGCTCGAGATCTAAGATGGCGCCCGGGCCGTAACACAAACACTACTTTATCCCCATGTTGAATAGTCTAATACCTCGCGTAAATCGGTCATATTAGGTTTTGTTTGGTAAATCGTTAGCGCGTTATCAGCACATCGAAGTAAAATTTTAAATTGACTCTGTTACGACTGCATAGATGTCGTAATAATAAGTTACCTACGATTTTGTGTGGAGTCAGTGCCTTGAAATCGTGTCTTGAAGCGGTGTTTGTTTTCAGCACAGTTTTCAGAAATGCAAGAGTAAGGGATGTCCCTTTAACTTGATAACGGTGGATAAAAGTAGATGGCCAGCAAGTATTTATTAGTTATTTTAAACATATTAAAACAGAGCAAGTGTTATCTTAAATCATAGCATTGTTATTTTCTAATCAATCACTAACATTTTATTCATCCTTCGTAATTATTTCAAGGTAGACATTAACTCTCTCTGTAATTTTGTAGTAGAAATTTGCAACTATATAATTATGTATTAGCTAAACAAATAAATCAGGACAAGGCGTTTAAATAAATAACCAAATTAAGCTCAACATGAAATCAGATAAGTACTTACCTACTTACATAAGTATTATACGATAAGTATTGCAAGTAGGTATAGTAATTAACTTATTATCTAGAAGGTAATTAGATCTTTTATGTCATTACTAGTCTAGGTCACGGCATTATTATTAGATAAGTAGTGACGGATCTATTGCACTTTGTTACTCTAACCGCAACCGAAAAGGTAAAAAAAATAGTTGGTACCTACCTACCTATTTTGTATATAGAGTTAGGCATTATTTATGACCATAAACCTTTAGTGATGTAATAAATAGTAAAACTAATGCTTGTACGTAGCAAATGGCAATCAAGTACATTAGGAGGTACCTACCCCTCTATTTTTTTAAAATCACTCGCGTCAATATGCCGAGTGATTTACGTTAAAAAAACAATTGAAATACAACGAAAATCTTGTGAAATATTGACCCCTTTCAAAATCGAGATATTTTTTTGTGAGGATTTTAACAGGTTTTCATCAGAAAAAAACATTTATCAACGAAAATCACACGCCTTAATGAGGCGACTGGTTTAATCAAACATAGTATAATAATAAACCCCCCTGGTATAATAATATACTTGGGCTCTCGTAATTAATTTACCTAACTGTAACTGTCAGTCGTGTATTTTTTTTATTACTCAGCAGTTTAACGTTTTACGTAGAGTTTAGTCAGTTTTCTTGTTTTTTCACTGAGCATTTCGGCAAAAAGCTAAAATAAGATGGTGCAACTGAGCTTCGTGTACGAAAACGTATGCTAGTAGACGGAGAAAAAAATACTTATAAAAATAATAAATATATATAAATTGCTGTGTACTTTCAGCTTCAAGAGTTTCATATAATTTCTTTAGATGGAAAGTGGACTAAAACTTAACTGGTTAATCTTTATTTTGTAACTTTATTAGATAATTATTTATCTAGTAAAAAAATAATAGAAAATGTTAATGTTTTAATATATTTAGTACTTTTTTTGTCATTTGTACCTAGGTAATTAATAAAATGATTTACAATTCTAATAGGAATCTTATTAGATATTAGCGTCCATTTTCGAAGGTAGAGCTTAAGATAGAGCCGAGTTTCAACTCTGATTTCCTTAATTCGTCAAAAAAGTACCTACGTACCTACAAAGATAAGTTTTGTTTACCAACTTAACACTCTACAGGGTGTGTTAAACGAAATAAAGTTCCGTAACAATTAAGAACACTTACCTATTAGCGCCAACCCAGCGATCGTGCTTCGGATGTAGAGTTTGTTAAACATGCAGTTTCAGCGTACACACAGTCCGAAAATCATAACTAGAGCGATAACTATGTTATTCCCACTGCGGAATGTTCACAGTCAATGTTTTTAAACGCGCATGCCGTCAATAACAATGATGTTGGGTCCGTCCGGTGCGATCGTCCATAGGGTGAACTATGTGCGGCCGCGGTCTGCCGGTACCGTACCGTACTCAAGCGATACTACCACCACAGCAGTTCACAGCACGCGTGTGTAGTAGAGTAGCGGAAGTGTGGCGCGGACGGGGCTTGTGCATTGTTTCACAACGCTACTACCGCCATCTAGCGGCGTGGGAGGACACCTCTCTGGTCTGTGCTTTTTGAAAGAACGACAAGAAGCCTGCAGTTTAAATATTGATTTTTAAAAGCTCGAAGGACCATTAGTTGTTACATTTATTTACGGGATAAGTCATACAAGTGAGTGACGTCAATATTACCACTTATCCCGCTAATTCCGTAAAATAAATGTTTGTAAATGCCAAAATTAAGTACCCAGGCACCACGATCTAATCTAGTCATAATTATACACACTACGTTTTGTAATTTGGTGTAATATATTTGTACAGTTATTAGCAGTTCTGCATTTATGGATGATTGTTTACACATGTAGTTAAAATGGAGTACGATTTTTAGCTTGGTGTCTGTCTACTGTGCAGAACAAGTTTTGCCAGATACAACAATATCAATAGATTTGGTCGAGCGCCATCTGTACTAAAGTGTTGGAAATATCTTCTCAAAGAGTTTTCTAAAGGATGTAGTACGATTGCTTGTAACCTGTATGCAAAAATGTGAGTATAAGTTGATCTTGTCCAAACATAGATAGAGCTAGTGTATGAAAAATGTATGAAAATCAAATTCAAGATAGCTTGTATTTGTTAATTTTGCTATAATTTTTCTGTCAAAATTACAAAACGATAAAAAAAGTTTTACTTTTATGTTACCATAGAATTATTATTTAATTAAAGGAATATTAATTTTATGTATGTTATATCTTTCGTTTATTAAATGTATATTAACAGAGTTTGGAAAGAAATGAAGATACTTTCAACCACAGCTTTCAACAGTCATGCGGAATCAATTACAGACGAAGAGTAAATACTTTGCGGATAAATTAAATAAGGTATATTGGCGCCCACTGTGGGGCACGACGAGGAACAAATAGTTTGACAGTTTCAAAATATCCTAATAAGCAACCAGTAACGTTATCTGTACCTACATGTTTTCAAACGGAAAGACGTTCCCTATTTGAGTTAACTTGTCGGTTAGTGCTTATTTTTCGATGGTGAAATAGGCCCATAATCTACGGAGTTAGCAGAAAGAACATAATAAATAAAATAATTTTATATTAGAAAGCTTAGCAGCTTTAAAAATTGATAAAAAAACATTGTTAGGTACCTATAGATATTAATTTAGAATTTTATAATTATTACGCTTTTAATTGTCTTATCGCACCATATTGCATACACAAATTGTAAGTTTTACCTTTTATGGTTTTGTTTTGTTCCTAATGAGGGTCTCATTCCAAGAATGTAGAGTAAGTAACTAATTAGGTAGGTACTATTAATTTATTATGTCTGGCCAAGGGCTAAACATGATTTACATGCACATGCAAGAACAATTGTTCTTAATCTAGATGTAGGTACCATAAGGTAAGCATTACTTTTGCTTGTGAGTTTGACCTTTACTCATTACCGTTGCTGCAAATATGGTAACAAAACAAGAACAAAGCAATGATGACACACACAATTAGTAAGGTAGAATAAGGTTTAGGCAATATACCTACCTACTTGTAGGTACTCAGAGAATGAAATCTTGCTATAAATATTAAATAATAGCTAGAGTTTGACCGTCTGTCCACCTGGAGCTCTATTTTTGAATCACTCGCGTCAAGATAGCGTGTGATATTCAATGATTAAAGTCGAATTTTGGAATGAAAACCAGTTGTAATCTACACAAAAAGGATTTGAAAACTCATTGCTCAATTTTTTAAATACTCAGGTCTATATTTCGCGTGGTTATCGTTGATTTTTTATTAGTTTTCTGTACCTCTTCACGCGTATACCTATTCAGTGCGTATACCGTAGAACCGACTTTGATGAAATGGTTTTTAAAGATAGTATGAGTCGGGTCGGGTATATTGCGGTGTTTCGGAGCGCAAAGTTTTTGGAACGCGGTTTGAATCGCCCGAGTAGTGTTAAGAATGGGATCATTCGCAGTGGCTTAGCGGTGCAAATGGCCCAATATATTTTTTAATTCGATCCTTCATAGTCCACTGCGGTGCGAATAACCACATTGTAAAGCTCTTGGGTGATTCTTCCTGTGGTCCGAAAGGTCCCAATACCTTACACGGTAACGGAGATGGGGTTTTAAAAATCCCTACTGGGGTAAATATTGGGGTGAGAATACACGGGAAAATTCCGATATTTGCGTGGGTGGAGTGGAGCCACGGGCAACCACTAGCTAATGGTACTTTAATTTATTTTGAAAAAATGCTAATTCCTCAGCAACACCAGATCAAACTTACTGAAAGAAACAAAGTGGTACCTATTTTCCATAGTCTCAACTATTTCAGACACTGTACATTTCGTACATACAAACAGATTATCTTATGTAGTAATCTGTAATATATTACGGTACGGTATTTATAAGGTATTTTCATTGATTTGTTATTAAATTATCATCATGGTAGTTATGATCTTGTGCAGAATATAGATTGTATACGTGTTTGTAACGATAACGTTGAAACGTTATCGATGTAACGAATATAAAATGTATAAACGTCACTCTCAGTTTTTGACAGATGTCAATATCGGAATGTCAATCAAATGGCGACATAAAGGAGTACTGGATTAAATTAATTGTTTGGATATAAATAATTGAAATGATGTAAAGGAAATTGCTGTTTATTCAATACAATGTTGAAATGAAGACTTGTGTTTAATTTGGAGACCACACTTATAATATTTGGTCAGGTAGAAAGTGGGTGGCACGGCACACAATACAATTACTGTACCACAGAATATATAATAGTACGACTGTACCTAAAGTATCGGTTCAAAATACAAAGTTGTTTATTTTCATAAGCTAAATAAGCACGCATTGTTAAGGCTTCAACTTGAATTGTGAACTTGTAATTTGACTTTTATTGATGTTCGTGATTTCTCATGGCAATATTTTTTTCGTTGAAACGAATACTGCAAAGACTTAGCTAAGTATTAAAGTTAACTTCTTTGAACACATGTATAATTTTTCAGGACGCATTGACGCAATACAAGTGGCTGAATTCTGGGCTGCTACGTTGTAATTTCTCCATTATAAAATTCCTCCATATGGGTTTCCATCGACACGCTAAGAAGAAGAAGGACGCATTTTGCATTTGAATGATCTCTACCTTACCTTAAATAAGAGAACCACGTAACCCCATTTATTATACACCAGGGGCCTTAATTTTGAATCACTCGCGTCAATATTACGAGTGATCGTTCGAAAACGAGTTTTTTTCTATGATTTTTAATTCATCTTCAAACGAAAATCACTATCTTGAAGCGAGTGATTCAAAAATAAGAGCTCCAGGAGCTCTACTTTTGAATCACTCGCGTGATTATTTCGAGTGATTTTTATTTGCAAATAAATTAGAAATCAACGAAAATCACGCTAAATATAGACAAGTAGAACATTAATTGATTATTTTTAACTCCATCGTGAGGTATTCAAATGATTTTCTTTCGAAAATCGAACATTAATCAAAGAAAATCAAACGCCATATTCACGTGAGTGATTCAGAATTGGAACCCAGGGGGCGTATTTTTTAACCACTCGCGTCGATATTACGAGTGATTTTCGTTCACGCTAAATAATAGGTACACAAAAAATTACATGATTGAGATATCTTTTAAAATACCATAAAGAGTCAGACTTTAGCCGTTTTCCATTCGGAAATCAAACATTTATCAAAGCAAATCACACGCCATATAGACGAGCGTGATTCAAAACTATGGAACTTAGGCCTAGATTCTTGCGTCAATCCAACTTTTTCCGTGTGCTAATTCGATTACGAGTTTCAAAGTTTAACCAAAAATACAACCGTTTCGGTGATTTTTTGGAATGCATGAGAATTGGCACCCAGTTAATATAAACTAGACACGTACCTGTGTAAAATATCAAAACAAATGCGTCAATATTAGGATGTTGTTACTAAAGTGCATACTGAAAAATTTCAGCACATTTTCAGGAAATCGAATAGTTACTGAGCAAATGTTCTTATATAGTATATTCATTCTAGATTTTTTAGCGGCAAAATTTATAATTTTATAGCTCCAAGTGAGTACATTATAGAACACAACTCTCCCACCCCCCAACCCGCCGCTTCACCCCTCCCCCCCTTGATAAAGGTCCCAAATTTCATATTTCCTCTATTTTCAGGAAAACTATACAAGCTAGGACAAAATGGTCAAGGACTAAATTATTTATCAATAAATTACCTACGAATAAGTATTAGCATTCATTTTGATACGAGTTATAGTTTTTAAGCTATGGAGCATCAAAGAGTACTAAAAATGTGCGCTTAGCAGAAATACAACATTTAACACAAAATAAACAATATAATTTATAAATTTTCAGAAGAAATGCGTTTCTGTAGTACTTACCTATCTAAAACAAATCAGTATCGTCATTGTTATCTTCTAAAGGTTTGTCGAATCTACTAAGGCCCCAATGTATGCATATGGTGGAACAACGTAATGCAGCTTGACATATCCACATACTTTTCTGTAGCCTTTTTTGCAGCTGCATGATACTATTTTCAGTATCTACTGTAGAGCTGGTGCCTATGTGGTATTTAGGGTACGAAGTTACATTTTTTTTCCAGCTTCAGTTTTCTGGGTTAAATGAATTTGCTCGCCATAATTGAACTTGATGAAAAGTACCTATGTGTTGAATTCTGACAAGCAGCTCCTGAAGATGGAAACTTTGATAATATCACCACTGTATTGTTCTTCAGATCAATGTTTTTGTAAAAGTGGACCTCTCGTATATCGTTTATACTTTTTAGGTACCTACTATGATACTATCCGAGAATATATCTTTCTCCTGCTTCTTCTATCTGCTTGCGTGAGGCATCCGGGTTATTTTAAACGTTTATTGTATCTTTCAACTCGGTCTTTTTACCAAACAGGAAAGACTTAACCTTTCCTTTGTTGTAGAATGCAGATGTAGTAGAATATATTCTTACGTGGGTGAGTCAGTCCCAGTAAAAGAACCAACAGATCAATGTCTTGCCCAAACACTACGACAATGTCTTTTCGACGTACTACATAATATCGGCATTCTAAGGCACAGGAAAAGTTCACTCTATTCAATTACATATAACATCGACTTGCAAGATACAATAACTCCTGATGCCTAACGCGAGGAGGTAAAAAGGCACGAGAAAAATATATTCTTGCATAATATGGGGCTAAGCAAACCTAAAAAAGTATAATCGTGTTACGAAACATTTAGGTACTTCAACTTCACTTCTTGACCAACTCTCAAGAACAATACGGTGATTATGAAAAGACCACCTTCTTCAGCTTGTCAGCATTCAATGCATACTTTGATCAAGCTCTACAGTTGATACTGAAAACAATATCATGCAGCTGCAAAAATGGCTACAGAAAAATATGTGGATGTGTTAAAGGTGCATTCCGTTGTTCCACGAACTGCATACATTGGGACCTTAGCAGATTCGACAAACCTTTAGAAGATAACAGTGACGATACTGATTTGTTTTAGATAGGTATGTACTATAGAAACGCATTTCTTGTGAAAATTTATAAATTATATTTTTTATTTTGTGTTAAATGTTGTATTTCTGCTAAGCGATCATTTTTAGTACTCTTTGATGCTCCATAGCTTAAAAACTATAACTCGTATCAAAATGAATGTTAATACTTATTTGTAGGTAATTTATTGATAAATAATTTAGTCCTTGACCATTTTGTCCTAGCTTGTATAGTTTTCCTGAAAATAGAGGAAATATGAAATTTGGGACCTTTATCAAGGGGGGGAGGGGTGAAGCGGCGGGTTGGGGGGGTGGGAGAGTTGTGTTCTTTAATGTACTCACTTGGAGCTATAACACAGCAGCAACAAACTAAAATTATAAATTTTGCCGTTTCGCCCATACATTGAAATCTAGAATGAATACACTAATAGTTAAACTGTAGTGCTTTGCTGAAACTTAAATGCACGTTTTCAAGAAAGTGTTACAAACGAAATTATCGGCACGAACTACTTATACTACCACCTTCATTCGGACTTCCACATTTGTTGTGCACCGATGGCTCTACGAGTAGCAAGCAACATTTTAAGGGTTCCGTAGTCGAATATCCAAAAACTGAACTCTTATAATGTCGTCAAGCTTGTCTGTCTGTCTATCCGTCCGTATGTCACAGCCTCTTTATTCTGAAACTATAATTATTACACACTTGAAACGTGGTAGGTAGGTGTATCCTGGTAACCGCTAAACGATTCTCAAATAAAAAATAATGATATTTTTAGGGGGCTCTCATACATGGAACTAACCTATTAATGTTCCTAATATAAATCATATTTTCAATTGGTAAAATACGTACGTCTAACTTTTAAACTACGATGTAAGTAATTTTTTGTATGCAATTTTGAACTTAAACGAAAATTTATTTTGACGAAATGGAAGTCGGAATAGCGCTTGATAGCGTTCGTTTTTGTTTTATAGTTTTGGATAGTTGCTGTCAGTAGGTAGAGGAAAGACGAATATAAAGTTTTAAAGAGTTCTCCGAGTTTCCTTTCTTCCAGGTTACCCAGCAGGTTAACCATAATATTGACTTTACATGTCTCATTAGTTAATATTTACATAAATTCATCCTAGGACAAAATGCAAAACAGAAGAACATATAATTGTCTGGTAGAGCGTATCATTTGCTTCAACAAATATAAATAAATTGTGAATACGACTTTGAAATGGAAACAAAATGAATAAGATGTAAAATTCTACAAAATGAGTTCATCGTTGTGTTCTTGTGAATTCAAAGTTAATCAAACAAACACGTTTTATTAAACAATAGATGTGTTTATCTTACTTAACTATCTGTTGTTCTATGGAAGGTACATTAATGTGTATAAAAAACCTACCATTTTCAGTTTGTCCTCAAAGTAGATTAAACTACTGATTATACCTAGGCCAAGTTGCATATTAGATAGTTAATCAACTAATGATCAAATGTTGTTATACATAGAAATGTGCAGAATTCTGATTGTGTGCGTAACGACATAAATCGTTGAGTGAACTATCGAGGTGTACGCACCTGGGCTGGGCTTCAGCCAATTGGTCATCGCAGGTTTTAATAAAATATCTGTCCCAAATTTTGTACCATTTTTGATAAAAAAAAAACTGATTTAAACCATTTTCCTTGATTATGATTATTCATCGGTAAACCGTGGGGGAGGCCTTTGTTCAGCAGTGGACGTCCTATGGCTGATAAACTATAGGCATTCATGAATGTTCAGAGACAAGAGACATTGGATTCATTGGCAGAAGCGGAATAAAATCTCTGAGAAACTACATTAGTATGCGTAATTTTATTAGCAAGCCATCTTACAAGTATATCACTAATACCAATGAATACACGTGGTCGAGTAAAAAAAAATACTTCACAATAAACTTACAACAGTTAGAGCGACTTTTGCCAAGCGGTTAAACATGTTTAAAATTTAAATTTTAGAGTCCTATGAGTACTTACATAGGTTTACATTATTCTTTGTTTTTTCTTTCAGTTCCTGTGCCTAAAAATGAAAGCAATGATTCGGTGCAACACTAATAACAGTATTGTGAATGGGAAGTTTACGGAAAGGGGTACATCACGTGTGCTGGAAGTATACGATGTCATTCGGAAACATCCGCATTTTTTGTTTACGATCGTGGAAGAAACGAAAATGTTACGGTTATGACGAAAAACATGGGACGATAACCTATTAGCGGTGTCAGTAATCAGAAATATAACAAATTTAAGCCCTCCGACACGTCATATTTAAAGTCATACATGTGGTCAGATAACGACCATGTTATTTCAATATTGATGGCAGTTACAAGGATACACCTACCTACCACGTTTCCAGTGTGTAATAATTAAAGTTTCAAAATAAAGTGGCTGTGACATACGGACGGATAGACAGACAGACAAGCTTGACGACGTTGAACGCGGCACCAATTTACACTGTTTTGTCTCATTCTTTTTTGGCGCTGTCATCATTTGACAGAAAGTGACAAAACAGTGTAATAGCTAAAATAGGTTTAAAAGACCGATTGAGTTATTATGAATAAGGGGGTTAGTGTAAAGAAGTTTGTTAATACATGTTTAAGTTATGGAAGAGCGGTGTTTCCTAACACAAGCTAACTATTTGCTTAAAAATAATGAAAACAAAAATACTGCGAAACAAAAATAATGAATATTAAAAAACTATATATTTACAAAACTATAATTTTTATTCGAAAAAAACTTGACTCAAATATTCATTCCAGTATAACATTCATTAAACGAAAAAAGGTTCACAACCACTGCACTAGACGCGCCAGCTTCTTGGTTTTACCCAAACCACGAACTAATTACGGTAAGACGATGATAACTTTTGCAGGAGCACAACTTTATAATAATGTACCCTCAGATATAAAAGATATCAAATCATTCAATGTTTTCAAGACAAAATTAGCTCAGTATCTTATTGAAGATGATTCACTCATTTAAATATGTAATAACTAAATTAATTAACCAACATAAGTTATCTCGTAAATAGAATAACTATTTATTGCGTATGAGTGTGTGCGTGTGTGTGTACCGAAAAATGTGTCTTATTTTTTTATGTTTTATTTTTATATTATTGTGTTGTTTCGACGGCGAATGCATTAAAATCTGTAAACGCATTGTTCTCATGTAAGTGACCTAGTTAATAAGTCTTAGTGAGAATAAAAATCTTTAAACCTTTAAAAGAATGCGCCAACCACTTTGTAAACTTACTAAGTACCTAACCTAATAAAGATTTTGATTTTTTTGAAACTTATAATATAACACCCCTTTCTTTTTGCGTCAGGGGTAAAAAATAACTGAGTTTGTTATAGCTTGAAATAAATAGTCACAACATATGAAGTGTTTTTGTGATACTAAGCTAAAGATAGAGAAAATTTATAAGAAAGAAACGGAGGATAAAATGGGTAGGGCGAAAAAAACAGCAGTATAAGAAATTCTGTCAAAAGTAGCATTAGGATATATAGCCAGTAAGAGATAACAAAATGTCCTCATAGCGTGTATATGATAGCTTTATATAAAAAAGTGAAATGTTGAATTTAACACTTTGTAGTCCCACTTCTCACTATACTAAGACATTACCTTTTGTAGTGTATGATTCGTTACAAGAAAAATATACATTTTATACAATAGAATCACGTTATTATTCCTCTAACGCATCTATTTATTACGTATTGAAATGTTAATCACGGATCACTTCCGGCAAATATCTTAGTTTACTTGAATATATCTTGCTTCCAGTAGAGACCTTAAAAGTCAGTGTCGTCTTGTTGGCTGGATAAGTATCGGTTGAGCTGCGCAGTGTCACCATTTGCATTGTTCTTCTCGTAGCTGCATGAGTCACACATGATAGGTACACGCTACACTACGCGTGCCTGGACCTCTATTTTTGAATCATTCGCTTGGATATGGCGATTGATTTTCGTTCGCGAATAAAAAATTAAGGAAACCACGCGAAATATAGACGTGAGTACTCACAAAATTGAGCAATAATTTTTCAAATCCTTCCTGTGTAGATTACATACAACTGGTTTTCATTGTAAAATTCGACTTTAATCATTGAATATCACACGCCATATTGACGCGAGTGATTCAAAAATAGAGCCCATGTGCATACTGGACTAGAACCCAACAGTTTTTGACTCACTGGAGAAATAATGCTGTTTGGACTGGCACTGTCGTGATTGGCAGGAATATCTTGCATGCACCTTCTATTCTAAACCGAGAAATTCCATACTTAATATAATAAAGCTCGAGTTTGTTTGTTTGTTTGAACGCGCTAATCTTAGAAACTACCTAATTAAATAACTCGCTAATTAAATATCGACAGAAATCCAAACTAATGACATTGTGCTACGAAAATAAATGCAATGGCCCCAGAGAGATGTTAGTTTTTTTTTTTGTGGGTAGGAGGACATTGATACATTTCTCGATTGCCCCGTGTAGTAAGAGTAGAGCTATCTGGAGATAGAGTTTGTCCCTAGCTTTTGCATACTCTCTACTTATGTCTAATAGAGATAGAGTAACAATTTTGTTCATAAGCAAACCATCTAACCATAAGCATCCAATCGCGGTGGAGTGGAAAAACAGAATTGATCGTTAAAAAATTACACAAAATAAAGATTTTTTGATGTATGTATACATAAATCTAATCAATGCCTAAAATATGTAATAAGCGCTTTGAAACAACATACATAAGCTGTATGAGCTAAAAGGCTATCACGTTTTGTAGGTAGACTTGGGTATTGAGTAGGGATGAAACGTGCATGTTAGGGGTGGGAATCGCATCCCTATAGCTTGATTGATTCGGACGACTAGTTTGGACGTTGATTGAAATTGATCGCCGTCCGTAGCAGGATGTATCGGGTGACGTTAATAGAAAGACTAACGAGAGGGCCTAAACCTTACACTTCTTAATTCATAATCGTTTTACCAAAATACTAGCCGTATAGATATTATAATCTAACATTACATAAAACATAAAGTCGTGTTAGTAACTTTACTTAACTCAAGAATGGGAGAAACAATTTTCATGATTTTGAATTGTCTTTGCTCCGAATACATCTATTAAATAATAACACCCAAAAATACCTCTTCCTCCCTCTCCCTCCTTCAAGTTTTCTTCACTGTCCTCTAAGCTACTACTCCATGTCATTTCGTTGACCTTTTAATACTACAGGACTTCCAACTTTTTTAACTGAGCATTGTATGCTCTTCTGGCTCTTTCTTTTTTCCATACCACGCAACGTTTACTTCTCTATTCTGACTACTAATAAGCTTATATTTTTTTATGCTGAATCGGCCCTTTAGATATCTTCACTTAAAAAGAGGTGACGTTATAACAGTCAACACTTGTGTGATGGTTATATAAGGTTATATAATTTAATTTTGGAATGACATTTTCATTAGCAACTGCTCTAGACTTGTTGTTGTTATTGCAATTAAGTCTTTCGTAATGCGATGGAAAGTGTATTCCCAGTATTATTTTCGTATTTTTCCACGATTCCCAAGGAAAACAAAATAAGACCAGCCAACTGCGAGTTCGGGAGCGGACGAAGCTAAATTTGGCACAATAATGTATTATGTAAGACTGTAATTCCTTTTTTTATACGCACAACTATAAGACATTATTTTTGCTAAACCTCATTATTCTAGTTTGTGGTTTTAATTCCCATGAAATTTCAGTACGAACTAGTAGACGTTAAGATAGAAGGTTAGACATCTCTTTTCACTGCCCTGACTTTCAAGTTAGTTTAGTGAGCTTAATCATTTCATTTACAGGTTTGAAAACAGGGTACGCGATAGTGAGTTGTTATTACTTCGTATAGAAAAGCTATGCCAAACAAAAGGAGTGCTGCATCTCTATGACAAGATTGTGACGTATTCCTTGAAATTTTAATGTCGAATTTGAAACCGTTTGTATGCGTTGATGCCAAGTGGCGTCAAAAGTTGTAAGAAATTTGTTCGTGGTTTCAGTTTCATACGCTAGTAATAGTAGTCCAATGCGTAAGTACCTAATTGCTTTGTTACGTTTATGTGCGAACGCTGTTCCTTTCTCTCATATACACGAACCAATACAAAAGAAAAAAAAAAACTTGTGTTGTTCACGAACTTTAAGACTCCTACGCAAGTAAAAGTATGTCGTCACACATAAGGGAGATCTATGTAATGTCCGCTAGAGAAGTATAAATAAATAGCCGTATGTGAGGACAATACGACTTGGAGATAAACCTTGGAACACCGTGATAATGGAAATGAATAAATAAATTATGTGTAGGTAATGATTTCCGCTGAGGCCCCGGAGCCTGGCTCTAATGAAGATGGCTTATTTATAGCATTATAAATAAGCAGTAGCGTTCTATCGGCAAGCAAATCTGTCCTGGATTTGAATCTTGCAAGAGTAGATGTCACTCTAAAGCCTTTCTTTGAATCTTTTTGATTTGGGGAGGGATGGTTATGTTATTAGATACGTTTATAACATACCTATCTATAAATAAAAACAACTGTCAACTGTCAGCTTATGTCCCATATGGTTTACCTGTAAGAGTATTGTTGGGTAGTAGTACCTATATTTTTGTACTTGCTAATATAAAATAATTCTCCCGCACAATATCCATCTAGCACCGACACCGTTATAAGATTACATTTACATAGACTGCAGATTTACATTAGAATAACGGTCCGTGTAATATTCTATTGGAAGCTTCTTTTTAAACTGGAAAAACAGCTTTAATCGTCAGCTCGTAAGGTTTTTGACCCCTTTTGTATTCATAAGCTCACTTAGCTCGTGATATAATTGACAGTATGATACTTGCTGTTAAGTAAAAAAGAACCTATTTCATTCATAAAGCTGAATTTATATGAATGAACGTTCGCAACAATCTAGTTTTCAACTTCTTGTAGTTGATAGGGAATATTAATAAGGTGTAGCATAGTAGTTAAATAACACTTTATTGTAAATCACTTAAGTTCATCACATTACAAATTTGGCGGTGTTATAGTTATAAGCGATCTCTTCAGGACAACCTCTGAGTAAGGAAATTATTATGTGTTCAGGAAGGGGTCTGTGCATAGAAAAATCAAGAGAAACAATTAATATAGTTCATTTTTGTTTTTATAGTGTTTTGTCACTATAAAAACTTAATAATATAAATTACACTTGTAAAAGGCAACAGACTTGTTATTAATGTGACGGTGGCCGAGTGGTATAGGCATACGCCCGGATAGCGTAAGACACGGGGTTCAATTCCTCGTCTTTCACAGAGTCACAGTTGCTTTTTACAAGTGCAAATTATATAGAAACAGTAAAAATATAAAACACATATAAATGTGTAATACAATTACAAAAAATATATACATATATTAATGTGAACAACCTACTGAGACTGAAGAAAATGGTGATAAAAAATCAGATTGTTTACAAACACATTAAAAGCCAACAAAAAGTAAATAACAAGAGATGAAATTTAAGGAAACCATGGAAAATAATCATAATTTTTGATCTTATTAAGTAACCTTTCAAGACGAATACCTAGTGGGCGCGTTGCGATAACTTATGAAGAAAATTTAAACGTGTCCCTACGATTTACATAAGCCTTGGAAATTTTCCACCTTGCGTTTGCTTCAGTAACCCCCTGACGGGTTTGCACCGAATCCAGGTAGCCATAAAGGTCGTGCCCTTACCGAACGTCAAGTTCAATGCGTTAAGATCTGCATATACATAGGAATATTAACACGTGCCGGAAAATTTTACTTAATAATGTGATGATCGATATTCTTTCAGGTACAGTCCAGAGGGGTAATTGTGTTAAGCAATCGTATTCATTTGACAGTTAAAACAGTACGATATGATTTGTCAAACCTTTTGTTCTTTGCCGTTTGACAAACAATATCGTACGTTTTGAACTGTCAAATGAATACGATTGCTTTACACAATTCCATACCTGAAGGGCAATGTTTTATTTGATCGATGTTGAATACGTTACGTATTACGATAATACGTATAATGAGTACCATATTTTGCTTGCATTTCATTTAGCATGAAAACCCTTAGGCAACATTTATTTGTCAGTTTGAGCAATGAGCGTGCTAGTAGCGCGAAGGGTGAAATTGTCTAGGATTATTTCTCTATTTAGACAATACTAAGAATATTTTTTATGTAGTCAAAGATAACAGGTGTATTCTCCGTAAATATTCTATACTTAGATTCATAAAAATAATCTAAGAATTGTTGTTTTCACAGTTGTCGCTAGACTTTCAAACGGCCGTTATCCAACGCATGGCCGCGTACCGGCGAAGCGTCCCTACATCAATTAAAGTTGTCACGGAAACCCTAGTGCGCGTGCCCAGCTCGCACTTGGCCGGTTTATTCTGATAATCTTTATTAAGTACAATACAAATCGATAGGATATTTGTAATTTAGGCGTTTAATTTATCCTTCCGAAGCACAGAAAACTGCTAGGTCTGGCGTTTTATGTAAGGCTGAATGAACTGGAGGCCAATTCTCGAGCATTTCGTATACGAAAAAAGTTCACCGATCGAATTTTCTTTTTTAAAGATAATACAGTTATTACTTTATCATGGGTCACGATTTCTATGCATTTTGATTTATTATGTGAGGCAGTTTTTTAAGTGGATATATTTCTCAATTATTTCAGTAAAACAGTGATCGTAATCGAATTCCCGCACGAAATAAGTTCGATCATGCGAGAATCGGCCTCCTGAAAACTTTCCTACCAGAGCGTACGTAGTTAATAAATAATGTTAAATGTATACCGCAGTGGAGCAGAGGGTACCTATTAAATTAATGTTAAGCTCGGATCAACAATTAAGTTTCGCTTAATACGATGTGAGTGATGCACCCGGAGCATTATAAATGCATTATTCGTGTCAGGTCTTATTATCGTCGGTTGTGCGCCTCAGGTACCTACAGGCTTTGTGCTTTTACGGAACATTGCCCACACGTGCGTAATGCGATGCAGCTTTGACAGTTTAGCAGCTCTGCCTAACTGTCAAAGCAAGCAAGTGTGCAAGTTGACTGGTAGAGAATGCCCTAAGGCATTAAGTCCGTTAATTGTACAATTCACAGTGCAATAAAGTTTAAATAAATAAATAAAAAAATATTAATTTGTATTGCAGTTTCACATTATTTATATTGATAATATTATTATAATATAAAAACATAAATATTAATATTTTATATCATTGTAGTATTATTATATTAATAATATTCGTTTACACTGAGTGGGAATTTAACTGCCTGGAAATTGAACGGATTAAGTTGAATACCCAGTGCCTAGTCAGCAGAACACGGAAAAGTGAGGGAAACGCTACCCTTTACCTTTAAAAGCTTACTTTAAATGATTTTGCAGAAGAAAATCTTCGATCAATTACTCCTCGGGATATTGCTTAAAGTTTACAATCTAAACATGTTGATATACCTTGCATTTCGTGGACTCTGCTTAGAATGATATATTAGGAACGCTCCTCTTTCTCGTTTGCCGAGAGTTTACAACGACATTTTCAATCAGGTTGATCTATTTACTCACAGTAAATCGACATTTAAAACTAAGGTTATAGAGGTGTTGAATAAAAAAGAATAGAATAGAACACACACACACACACACACACACACACACACACACACACACACACACACACACACACACACACACACACACACACACACACACACACACTCACACACACATATACAAACACATTTAATGATAAGCGACATAAGGACAGACGACAAAAAAAAAAAATTAGATACGGTGAATAAGTTTTTTTTTTTAAATCCAGTTCTTAATACAGGGTGTTGTTTTGGCCAGTGACGTCCAAATCAGGGATGAAAAAAAAATCTTTAAATTATATGCAAGTTTTATAAAAGAAACCTCTTCACCACACGAAAAATATGGCAAAACGAATGGGGAAACTCGCACACTCGCGCGTAATCCGCGCTTATTTAAAAGCGAAAGTGCTAGATGTTCAATCTAAGCCCCGAGGACGAGGAAGACCCCGGATAACTTGGATGTCCATAGTAAATAAAAACCTCAAAAAAGTCCAAGTTAGCCAGGAGACGATCCAGGGCCCCTATTTTTGAATCACTCGCTTGGATATGGCGTGTGATTTTCGTTCGAAAACACATTAAAAATCAACGGAAATCACTCAAAATCTAGACGTGAGTGATCACAAAATTGAGCATTGATTTTTCAAATCTTTTTTGTGAAGATTACAACTGGGTTTCATTCCAAAATTCGACCGAAAATATTGAATATCACTCAACATATTGAAGCGAGTGATTCAAAAATATGGGCCCAGGACCGAGCTACCTGGAGACGCGTGACACGGAGGGCCGACCCCAAATAAAATGGAAAAGAGCCAGGCAAAGAAGAAGTTGTTTGTGTTCCTGCAATAAATAAATAGTTAAAAAAAACACATATTGAACTCCACTGCAGGTAAAAGTGTAGTAACTGTTCCTTACCATAAATATCTAAAATAGACGTCCAACCATCTACTGTATTTTACCGATATAAGTAGTACCTACGAGGAATTAGACGAGACTAATGTATAGGAGATAAAACTATGTTTCAAACTTTATTCCCTAATTGAGCTCTTTTAATATCCATGATATTCTTAGAGCCTACGTACGTCGTTTCATTAGTTAATTATCATTACGAATAATACGACCAAATTACGTTCTATTTATTTTTAACTGTTTAAAAACGACATGACGACTTAGCTCCATTTAATAAATAAAATGCATTTGTGGCGGTGTATGTTGAATTTACTACTGCTTGAAATTAATGGTTAGGTTATTTTCCTAACCTATTTGAAAAATCAAGGTGTTATTGTAATAGTTTTCCTATTCACAGGATTTAGAGTCACTTCGTATGACGTGCGCTAAACGCGCGTTAGCAATACACGTGTTTTGTTCTAGATGTTCACATCATGCTAACGCGCGCGTAAATTGCGAGTTATCAAAACGCGCGCGAAGCGTTCGTCATACGAAGCAACTCTGAAACTTGTAATAATAGAAAAAAACAACTTATAAAAAAAATATGAGCTTTTTAAACATATCGAGAAAAGTTTTTATATCTTGAATACAGCTTTTAGCACCAAGAAACACGGCCGTATGTCAACCAAGTTTGCAGATTAATTGACCGTGAGAGGACGTCTCTCAGTTGATATGAACAGGTTGTCTTTGCAAGGAGTTGCCAAATTTCAGGAGGTGAATAAGAAAAATACATATCAACATCTTTTACTATGGAATCATGGTCAATAAAATTTCTGATGCACCATATAAAGCAGTCAGCTACATTGAAGAATGTGTCTCTCTTCTCATCTTCAGCTCTATTTCCAACAGGGAAAAACCGAATTCGAAGAAAGCCTATTCCAATTTGAGATTCGAAGAAACTGCTCAAGTTATAGTGGCCATTATCTTAGCGAAGTTATCACCTAGTTTGGCCCCGGCGTGCTTGACCCAAACAAAGTTTAGAGTTGGAGTTAACAATGTTTGAGCGACGTCCGCAGCGGCGGGCCTTCCTGGTCTTGTCGGGGAAGCGCGAAGCCCTCCGCAGGGGAAGTGTATAAAAGTGTCGGCGGGTGGGCCGCTCGGTTCAGTCGCAGCGCGGTCGACGACGCAGCAGCGACCCGCACGGCCCAGGTGAGCCGCGTCCCGAAACAAATCACGATCGCGATATCATCCACTGTGCGTTATAAAAGTCACCGGTGCCGAACCAACCACTCGCTACCCGACTGCTGACTTCTCGGTGTACCGCCCGCCGCGCCGCTCGCGCCGTATGACGAGTTAGGCTCTACACATCTCGACACTACCCCGGGTTCAATGAGGTCAGTACTTTCCTTATTTTCTTCCGTATGTTATGTCTGCATATTGCGAGGTTTACGCTTCACGCTCATTTTGTTAGGTCATTCATAAAACCGATTATTTAATAGTTTATAGAAATAAATTGAATTATTTCTTAGTAAGACACAATAATTTATTTTTATGTTCTCTACTATGTAAATAAACTATCCTGCTGTGCCTACTAAACTACGTAAACGAGTAAATAGTTAATTAGATTCGATACTCAGTTATGTCGAACGAACTTATGACTTTAATTAAAAATACATTGGTCACGTTTCGTGAGTGATAATAAGAAACGTACATACCTACTCATTGATTGTTTTTGTTAGTTAGATAGATAAAGTTCATTCTAATCACGCCGTCGCTCGGCGCCCTTAGATACCGTTCCATTTTGCTATGTGAGTTATATGATCTCGTATGTTTTCTGTTAATTCTCTCGTAAAGTACACGAACGTGCTATCACGTTTCTTAAAGGGATAACAAATTTCACGTGATCTCGCGAAGGGTCTGAGTGATTATTTACGCCCCTGCGAGCACCCGCCCGCGCCCGCACCTAACTCCTAACATCATTTCAATCAAAATTATTTACATGTGTGCCGAAAATTTTGTGCGATCTCATTTTTCCTCCAAGGATTATCCAATCTCGCTCCTTTGGTTATTTTGTGAGCACCACCTGTTATTAAATTGCATGTCAATGTGATTAGGTTTTTTTTATGACGTGAAGCGAATAAAGTTAACAGTATTCATATGGAATCATTGATTAAATCCATTGTTTCTACAATATTGTTATACTATACAAAATGTGCAATAACTGTAACAGCTAGTTCAAATAAATCCAATTAGTTATTATTTATACAATGTTAGCAATGTCAGTAACAAAAAACTATAATATTTTATGCCGGGATTTTCCAGGTTAGATCTACGGGTCAGATTCAGTTTTTATAACTATCACTACAGTAGTGGTGTTATCATTAGAGTAATAATGTGTATTTTTTTAATTAAAATACGGAATTTTACCAGTCACCACTAATTTGCGTAATTTGTTGAAAAATGTAAGTATTTAGAGAGACAAGTGAACAAAACTGCTCATTATTGAGGGTGACATTTTATAGGGTCAGGCTGTTTTTCATATTTCCACCAATACCAAAGACATTTAATATAAAACCACGAATAAAGTCAAATATTAACATTTCTGATGTCCTGATCTGTCACTACTGCAAAATGTTTAGCCATAACCTAAGTCAGACTATAAAATGAATCTTGGAAGAAAGATTGGATGATGTTCTGTATTAAAAGTACAGTTGACTACTAAAATCACTACTTCATTATAATTTAATTAAAAGAGCTTTATACAGGGTTATTGAAAAAAACGAAGAGGCTATATAGGGGGAGCTAATTGTCGTCAATTTCAACCCCATAATGTAGTAGGCATAATCATTTAAGAGTCAACCAATTTTAAGAAAATGTAGAGTGTAAAAAATTGAGGCCATAAATGACACAATAGTGCAATGATAACAATACAAAGCATATCTTATATAATATTTACCCATTTTTTTAATTAAAAAGTTGTCTGCAACATCCATGAGCGTTTTAAGATATTCAATGTATTTCAATTCTACTAAAATGTATCGGGTACCTAATAAAAGTACTAATAACCATTACAGTTTTACACCTCACTGCTGAAAAAATCTTCCATTGTTGTTATAAAATGATCGGTAAATAATTTATTATAATTATATATCCAACCGAGTTAGAATCACTTTTTTTATGGGTTTTCTAGTCTGCAGTGCAGAACGTGGTATACTCACAAAAAACTGTTTGTTAAAATTAATGCCTACAGGAGCCCCTATCTTAAAATCACTCTCCTCAATATGGCGAGTGTTTTTCGTTGATTGATGTTTGATTTTCGAATGAAAACCGGATAAAATCAACACAACAGTTATAAAAGAAATATAGTCTATTTTGTAACTACTTGGTGTCAATACGGGTATTTTACGTAATTTTCGAATAACAGTCACTCTAAAACTCACTCGTAATATTGACGCGAGTGATTTAAAAATTGAGCTAATGAACTAGCCAGATATATTAATGCCTAAAACGTGCTTAAATGCATATTACAAATCTAGCACGTGTAATCATACAGTATGCTGCTTTTAATACTTGGGCGAAAAATTGTATTAGGTGAATTATAATGAACAATACATATCCTTGCGTTGAAATGAATTTTGCGAGCGAGCTCATACATTCTACCACATGGGTATATAATGACTAGATGTTTCCATATGAAATAGTATTTAATGCATTAGTACCTATTTCCTTAAATTAAAATTTAACTTTTGACGTGTGGCCTTATACACCCAGGTCACGATCCATAAATACGATTGTCTTTGCTACTAGTTAGAAACGGAAATATTTTTTTGTTTATGATGCTGAGTAGTTATTTTCTGTTTGAATACCTTTCGCAATTGAATGCTTTGATTTCATACAACTCCCATACTCAACATAATAATCATTCAGTTCGTCCAGACAAAATAAAATATTTCGTGGACTCGTATGAATAGAACCTTACCCGAATATCTTAAGGCAATACACTATACGTTGTTACATAAAGATTCTTATTCTATGAAATGTATTATCGTTGTCGGATATCGATATTCCCAAGGTCAATAAAAATAACGTACCAAAATAAATACGATGGAGATGTTATTTTCATTTCGCCACTTGAGATTGAGAATGACGTCCTTGCACATAGCTGTACATTGCAGACAGCCTATGTTTCGTGCTATAGTTACACCTGCGTCACTATACCTCTCTATTCGATCATAAAAATGACTATATATTTTCTGAAAGCAGTTCCTCCATCATCGTAAAATCGTTGGTAGTAAAAGAATCGTCTGGTATGAAGCAAAAAATTCTGTGGGAAGTGTGGGAACTGGATGCATCTCATCTTTTCTGTGTCGATTAAAAGTGTAACACATCCTATTCAATTAGTAAAGTACGTACTTACTAATAAAATTCAGTCAAGTTTAGAATAACTAATTAATATAATCAATATTAATTAATTCCATTTTAAAAACTTAATGCTCATTTGGGCATTGCGAAAGATATTCTTACTGAAAATGAATCTGTCTTAATATTAACCGTCTCCATTTTGTAACTTGGTTCAGCCAAAATAAAGAGCTCACTGACTTTCAAAAGCAGTCGACCTGGAGCCCTATTTTTGAATCACTCGCGTCAAGATGGCGAGTTGTATTCAATGATTAAAGTCGAATTTTGGAATGAAAACCAGCTGTAATCTACAAAAAAGGATTTGAAAAATCATTGCTCAATTTTGTGAGTTCTCACGTCAAGATTATGAGTGATTTCCGTTGATTCTTTATGTGTTTTCGAACGAAAATCACACGCCATATCCAAGCGAGTGATTCAAAAATAGAGCTCCTGGAGTTCTATTTTTGAATCACTCGATTCAATATACGGGTGACTTTCATTTTCATTTTAACGAGTTATTTTCCTTGTCTTTTAATTCACATTCGAACGAAAATCACTCGCCATCTTGAAGCGAGTGATTCAAAAATAGGGCCCCTTGAGTTCTATTTTTGAATTACTGAAAATATTGCGAGTGATTTCCTTTCTAAAAATCTATTAAAAATAAAGTTAAATATTGACATGAGTCTAACAAAATCGAGTTATTTTAATCACTCTTGTGTGATTAAAATTAACTAACGAAAATCTTACGCTATATCGAGGCGTGTGATTCAAAATAATCTTTCGGTTACCTGGAAAATTTACTTATAGAGAGAGAAGAACGTATGTAAGACTATTTTTACCCGAGATACTTCTTTACAGATTACATGTAATTAAACAGCAACATGAAACCCATAACAAAACAAAAACCTTTACCTAAACCTGACTGGTAATTGTTTTACGTTGGTAATTGTGTAAGATTTGCGGCGTAAACACATAATTTATAAAGCGTCTTAATTAGATGAACATGCTACATATTTATGTAGTCCACATGTAGGTACGAGTATGTACTCGACATAAATGCAATTATATGTCATTCGTATTATGAACCGGTTCATTGTTTTATCTGCAAATGAATTCCTTCCCCGGTTTCACCATAACTTATCTAATCATATTACCATGCAGATTGGTTAAGATCGTTTCTAATCAATCAAGGTGTGTTCTCTAGTCTGTACATATTTAAAAAATGAGTAATGTAGAGTAGGTGTATCAAATAAAAAAAACGGTTGGCGCAGTGGTTAGCGCTCCTGACTACTGAGCCAGCGCGGTCGCGAATTCGAATCCCGCAAGGGGCAAATGTTGTACCTAAGTCATGGATGTTATATGTATTTCTCGTCATATGCCAATGCATCCTTCCTTATGTTAAGAATTACCAGACAATTCTGGTAATTCTTAACATAAGGAATTAACATAAGGAAGGAAATGAATTTTCGCGTATTTATTTATTTTAATTTGCCAGCAATTTCAATGCATTTCAAAAATATACTTCAGTTTTATTCACAAACACCTAATCCCCATAATGCCACCGTTAAGATAGCCCAGTAAAATTATGTTTGTACGTAAACGTGCAAACATAAATTTAACATAGTAAATGAAACACTATATACTGCCCTACCATTATAAAGTGAAACGAATTCATTTACCGCTTTTCACATCACTGCGGTTTTGATTTTAATTTTCTGTCGTAAATATCAATATTTATTGTTTTTTATTCACAATACCTACTTGAGTTAAAATTTTGCGTGCGTAGGCACTTAATTAAAACCTATATCGACGTCATACTGAGTATTTGGGGACGTAAGAAACTCCTTTAAGAAATTATGACGAAATTATATTTATATAAATTGCACTTGTAAAAAGCAACCGTGACTCGTGACTTTAACAGTCGAGGAACCGAACTCTGTGTCTTACGCTATCCGGATAGCATAAGACACGGGGTTCGATTCCTCGTCTGTCATAGAGTCACGGTTGCTTTTACAAGTGCAATTTATATTATTAAGTTTGTATAGTAACAAAACATTAGAAAACCAAATATCAACTAGAAATTATATGATTCAACGATTACTTAACTTTTAAAATAAATATTAAATTCAAAGCTTCGCTTAACCTTATAAAATATGATTCTTTTAAATATCTATACTTAATAATATAAAACTGGAGAGTTTGTTTGAACGCCCTAATACCAGGAAGTAATGGACCGATATGATTTTTTTATTAAATCGTTTCGTTTACTTTTCAATGGTCAAGATTGTTAACAATATTCGACATGCAAAGAAAAAAAAGACTTTATTTTAGCATAATGTCTTAAAACTGAACCTGACCCGTTTATTTCGGTTAGGAACGAAAGTCTCTGTGCAACTTCATAAGTTAATCACCTTGAACCTGTAAGTGTACCTACCTTACTAGAAATAAGAATCTTCAGTCTAAGCTTTAAACTTTTTTTATCAATTGCTCGTTCGTAGCTAAATAAAACTATTTAAATTTAAACACCAATAAATAACTTTACAAATACAACTGAACATTACGTTTGTTTTGGCCTTGATGTATATTGGTAGGTCGATTCATAATATTAAGAAGAGAAATTGTGTCTGGGCGACGGTATCAGACAGCATGGAAGCAACAGATTTATTCACACAACCCAACGAAAAAGATTTTTATACTGTTTCAGAACAAGCCGTTTTAGTATCGTATAAACAATATTTCAGCGCCAAATATTTCTTCTGGCAGGTCCAATTGGACGTTATTACTGATCACTTGACACTTAAACTTGATTTAAATCAAACGTACATTAGAATTTAATGTACCTTTGAATTAATGTAAACATGTGTCATTGAAATCGCAACTAGTGTTCTTGTAGTGAATTTATGTTCAAATAAATATTAATTCACCAACGATACGCCTGTTTCAAGAGCACCATATGGACGAATAAGTTTCGACTAATGGGAATTCATGCGAATGAAATAAATAATTATAAATATTATCAATAGTAAATAAATGGGTGTATTATAAAAAAATATGAACGATGTGTCTATGTTCCTTATACAGAACAAATAACTTATATCCCAACCAACATCTATACTATCTATATTGAATAATTATAAAGCCGAAGAGTTTGTTTGCTTGAACGTAGGTAAAATCTACTACTAGGTTTGAATTGAAAAAAAAATTGCGTTAGATCGTTTGTCGGGGAAGGCTACAAAACATTTTACCAAACTTACGAACACTACAAAAATATATCAAAACGTGCGGAATGAAGTCGCGAAGAATCGCTAGTCTTAGATAGAACGATCCAACTTTGTTTACATACTGCCCGAGATGAACGTGCAAACGGTATGATAAAACCAGATTTGCATGAAAATGCGATTTAGATAAGGAAACGACATACTCACTCGTTTTTCATACATTGAAAACTACCAAGCAACTACAAGTGGGCACAGAAAGTAATGATTACTAATAAAACTTGTAACATAAAGTTTTTTTTACTTTCTACTTGCTTTCATAACCAATCGAAAATAATACTCATGCAAACTAGGTAGTATGACTAACAAGAATTGTGTTTTTAATAGAAAACACAGTTTGCGAGTGAGCGGTGCGATAACGTCAGTGTGGCCCATTTCACTTGAATAACCCGCAGACAAAGCCGCGGCCGATGGCTAGTTCTCTGACGTGGAATAGGGGCACATACGAATCAGCCTAGTGTGTTTAAAAAGCCTTTGAACCAGGAGGCCGATTCTCGCATGATCGAACTTATTTCGTGTGGTTATTCGATTACGAGTATCACTGTTTTACCGAAAAAATCAAGTAATACATTCACGTTAAAAAAAAATCACCCGAAAGAAATCAAAATGCATAGAAATCGTGACCCGCATAAAGCAATAACTGAATTTTATTTGAAAAAGAAAATTCGATTGGTGAACTTTTTTCGTATACAAACTGCACGAGAATTGGCCTCCGGTAGATAAAGTAGGTAGGCAACTGCGTTACTAACTTTATTAGAGAACTTGACAATTACCAGTTTTAGCCATTTTGAAATTGGGACGGTGTCCGTTACCATGAATATTATGGAGCTAGCCACGCACTATAATCGAAACATTTGATTAAAAAATTTCGCGTTGCATTATAATGAGAATTGGACATGACGTCGAGCAGTGAGCAGGATTTACTCTTTGTATCGTGTTTAGACCCGTCATGTATACTGGGCTAGTTTCCACTAAGAACAAATCACAATGTAGGTAGTTTCTAGTGATTAATTATGGTTTGGAGATATTATAAAACGAAATAATTTATTAATTTAAATTAGGATTATTAATATTTTAAATAGTTTAGTTTGTGCAGAACGGATGTGACGTAATGCCTTGCGCGATGGCGGTTTTTTTGCTGTCATTGACAACTCTTCATAGTATTTTGCTGTCGAAAAGACTTTCGAACTTCCGCCGTGACGTCATTTAGTACGCCATGACAGTTCGGGCGTTTTTGAGACCAATTCATTTTTTTTATCATAATTAAATAATGTAAATGTTGAATATTTTAAAAAATATCAAGGTACTTCATCGATATATTGACTAACTAAGGTAAGGTATTCTCTAGATTTTGAAATTAAGTCAACTAGCCTATTCTCATCACAATGACTCTATCCGATTAGACACACAAAATTGTTGCGAAAAGCAGGAAAAGTGCACCAAGCGCTTGTCGTGCCTGCAAAAAAATTACTACAAATGGTAAGATTTGTTCCCTTGTTCTGCTGAACTCGTCATTCAATTAGATTTTAAATAGCTTACACATAAAACGTGTGGAGACTTAACGTAAATTGGCGATGTTTCATACTGAGCTAGTGGTGTGTGTAATTCGTATTATCATACAATTGTGTGCTTCCTCCTATTTAATGGTGGGTGAAATTAGTTCAGTCTTAATCTTCCTCACGTCATGGTCGGTGTTCTCTTATCTCCTGAGCTAATAGTCTATAGTAGAGTAGTCAGTCACGTGTTACAGTTATAGTCTTCGATAAAGGTTACAAAATTGCAGAAAGACTGCGGTAGAGTGCGTCTAATCATTGATCTCATTCGTTCGGATCGGCTCTGATGTTCAGTGCGTTCAGCTATCGGCGGATACTAAGTTCAGTGTGAGTAAAGGCTGTTTCATAAATTTTTACTAACTGTGGACAGTAGTTTGTATCTACTGATTGATCTTGTATTTTATAAGACGGCTGATTAGATTGATAATGCTTTGCCTGCTCTACATTTTTTGATGCATATTCTATATTGATATGTTCTTTTACTAAGGCCTGATTTTTTAATGCCTAATTAATAATTATTCGTCGAATAAAATAAAATATAGCTAATTTGAAAACGTCATCTATTAGACAGCAATCATTTGTGTGACATTTTAAATTCGGTCATTTTATACTTATTCAGTCAGATAAGTTTAATCTGACGTTTAAAAAATATGTTTGAAAAGTTGGGTCATGTTTTAAAAGAACCCCTCCTGTTTTCATAACATTATGTTCCACTTTAAATGTCATTTGTGTGAACTATCTATAGTTCAGGATCTATAGTTCTATGTTCAGGAGGCCGATTCTCGCATGATCGAACTTCGTTTCGTGTAGTAATTCGATTACGAGTATCACTGTTTTACCAACAAAAAAAAATCAAGTAAGTAATATATCCACGTAAAAAAACTACCGCACTAAAGAAATCAAAATGCATAGAAATCGTGACCCGGACAAAGCAATAACTGTATTTTCTTTGAAAAAGAAAATTTCTTTGAAAAAGAAAATTTATACAAAAAAGAAAATTTGGTCAGTGAACTTTTTTCGTATACGAACTGCGACGAACTTACTTATTAATGCGATGGTTAGACTCTAATTATTATTGATATTTGTATTTAAATAACACGCATACATTTATCAGACAAAAGAAAACACATGCATGATATCATGAAACATTAAACTTAAAACCTAAATATTAATTGGTTCCATCAAACACTAATCATCAAACTTATACTATCAAATTTAGCAATTACGTATACCAAAGACTATAATAGAAGCCGAAGCCTTGCAGTTTCATCAACAATTTCTGAACAAATTACTTTTACATAGATCAGGTTACGTTTAGGCTTATATTTTGATTAAAATCAGGCTCGTTTCTCAATTCGATAACATAAGGTTTCAAGTTATTTGTGTAATAAAATTATGTTATTTCGGACGGTATTATTTCTATTTACTTGGAATAATTGTATCCTTTGATGACGACTTTTGATGTTTTCGTAATAGGTAAAATTATATAACTGTAAGCGTTTACCTTCTTCCTTTCATTGATGTTTTTGATGCTTTTTACAAGTAACTACCACAATTTTACTATTTAACAATTGTACAGTTAAGTAGTTTGAGACTAGCGCTTTAAGCCATACTAACAAAGTCATAAGCTTATAATTATGCATATATTAATAAATATATCTAAGTTTTATCATCAATCAAAACAGTACTTCATAAGTACTTATTCGTTTTAAGAGCTAGGTCCTGTCGTTTGCCATATTCTGTGTTACAATCACCACACCCGAGCGGCACGAAATCATTCACGCGACCACTGTACTTGACTCGGAAACACACATAGGTTTATTCTATATATTACATTACTTACCATGTTATTTTAATAACATATAATAAACAGCGAGAACATTTCATGTTAGGACACGCAAAAATAACCTAAATGATATGCTACATGCGAAGTTGTTGCTAGTAATGAGCCACAGTGTTAAGCATGCGATCTCTACCTATTTTGCGAAGAGTTATGCGTCAAATCGCGGACAGTAAATTCGCGGAGGCCCGCGAGTTAGCACCTTCTTATTTTAGCCAACTCGCGGGATAGTGAAAGACGGACGATATTCGGTACAGCCATCTCAATAACATATTATAACCTATAACCGTATGAATCTTCTAATAATTTTGATGGCAAAAGCCTTTGGAGTTGCAGTAGTTTTATGAAGTCTAAATAATTAAGCTTTATTTTAGCTCTAAACGTAAATTCTTCGTCACAATACCAAAACGATAGATAAAGTCGTTACAAAGTAGGGCACTTGCAGAGAAAAACAAGCATCCAACGCGTTGACGTCCGAGTGCATGCGCACGCGCATCGTTGCATTTAAGAACCACTTACCGAGAAGTAAACAAGTACATGTTCCCAAGTAAAGTAGGAAACTGCTCGTTTATATTACTGATATTAGAAAACGCGTCTGGCTCACCTGCCATTTATGTCATGGAGATACTAGTGCTCGTGTCGTCGAACCGGCCGCACCAGTCATGGTAATCGGATGGTGATATTCAGCCGAGATGACCACCACGGAGAACGACTCCTGGATATGTTTTTACTAGCGGTTTACCCCGACTTCATCCGCGCATTTTGATTTTCTGCGCATCAGATATTGTGTTTACTAGCGGCGCACCGCCACTTCATCCGCGGTCCTTTCAGTGGTTTTATGCACTACAAATGTATTTGCAAGTGTAAAATGTAGAGCCTGCCTAATGAATGAATAAAACAATTCCCAAATTCTGGCAATTTTAATAATAAAAGCACTGGTCTAGAGTAAAGTGGTTGTAACTGAGCTTATATTGCGCGCTATTTCAACAGCATAAATTTATGTAAATATCTGAAAAAATCGAATAGCCAAAGTATTTTCTTTTGTGTATTATATAATTATGTTAGTCTGTATTTCATTATCTGTGGCCTGAAAAATATATGATTATTCATTTATTTATTTACAGCTAATTTGATATTCAGCCGAGATGACCACCAGGGAGAACGACTTCTGGATATGTTTTTACTAGCGGTTTACCCCAACTTCATCCGCGCATTTTGATTTTCTGCGCAACAGATGTCGTGTTTGCTAGCGGCGCACCGCGACTTCATCCGCGCATTGGTTTTATGCACCACAAATGTATTTACAAGTGTAAAATGTAGAGCCTGCCTTATGAATGAATAAAACAATTCCCAAATTCTGGCAATTTTAATAATAAAAGCACTGGTCTAGAGTAAAGTGGTTATATTTGAGCTTATATTGCGCGCTATTTCTACAGCATAGATTTATGTAATATCTGAAAAAAAAACGAATAGCCAAAGTATTTTCTTTTGTGTATTGTATATGTTAGTCTGTATTTCATTATCTGTGGCCTGAAAAATATATGATTATTCATTTATTTATTTACAGCTAATTTATTCAACTGAGCCTCAACAACTATTGTGACTACCTTTTCATGTGGAGGTGAATTCAATCGATTAATAAATTATATTGGAGCACTTGACGTAATTTGAAAAAAATGTTGCTAATTACCTACCGAACGATCTAAAAACTCATAAAGGTCGAAAAACAGACAACAGAAAACAACTAAGTTGAAACTAGTGTATTGCCGCAACTACACTTGTTTTTTTTTAAATATTATATTTCTGAGAAATTAATTACTTATACTAAATAACGAAAGGATGTTTCATCATATTTTATAGTTAGAAACCATTAATATCGTCTGTCTTCGTAGTAATATTAATCAAAACAAAAGTGTAGGTCAATTAGACTTGAAGTTATTGGGGTGTCGAAAGGCTCAAAATGGTTCTTGTAAATAACATATGACCGCTGAGCGACTTGTCTTTGCTGCTCTGAGCCTTATTTTAAAACACTCCCATCAAAATGACGTGTGATTTTATTTAATAAATGGTGGAAATTTGAATTGTAATCAGTTGAAATCTACACGGCAGTGAATTAAAGAAAAGTAACTTATTTTTGTACCTCCTTACGTCTATACTTAGCGTGATTTTCATTGACGTTTGATTTTTGAACGAAAATATCTCGTAATGCTAATAATAAAGTTCCTGGGATTTTGTCTGATACACAGCCGTCTATCGTCTATCTAGATAGTACTACCTCCTTTTTTTGTTTATCTCAATAAGTGTTTATTGAGCTTATAGTGCTATCGGATTACACTGTAAGGCCAACATTGGTTTAGAATGAGAGTATTTATTGAACTACTTTACTTCGGAAACATACTTGAGGCAAGGCAGTGTCAATCTCAGCAGTGGGGTGCTTACAGCCTCACTTTACTTTTTTTTCGTGTCCGAATCGAATGGAGACTTTTCCGTTTTAAAAGAAAACAAGAATCCTGTTATTCATTGTTTTTCTAAATAATCAGTGGATATTGCATTCTCCTCGCACAGTGCGTTGACCGCGAAACACGATTGCTTGAAGGACCAATAGTATAGATTTCCTTTAACGGTAACGTTTGTAGGACACACTTTCACGGTGTTTTTGAGTCAGGAGCCCTATTTTTGAATCATTCGCTTCAAGATGGCGAGTGATTTTCGTTCGACGTAGTGTCAAAAGTCATAGAAAAAAAATCGTTTTCGAACGAAAATCACACGCCATATCCAAGCGAGTGATTCAAAAATAGGGGCCCTGATCTTCATGCAAGCCATCTACACCTACTGTTTAACTTAATATTATAAGAATAAACCTACAATATTTAATATCATTCAATGCAATTTACTGTTATTATTATAGTAGGTTATTATGCATGATACATGTTTGCATATTGAGATATAGTATAGTAGTAGTAGTTACTTTATTTAATGTGTCATCTAATTAAGCTATCGCTTAATAAGTTTGATACTACCTATATTTTAAAGACGTAAGACTAATGCGGCATTGCTAACAAACCCCGTGGTTTTGTAAATTTTTATTAAAATGTTGTATTTTTCTAAATCTATACATATAAAAGAAAGTCGTGTTTGTTACAACACTTATCACTCGAGAACGGTTGGACCGATAGCCATGGTTTTTGATTTGTTGGATTTGTTTCCGTCTTGAATAGCAGAATACATCTTAAAAACAATGAAAACTCGAATAAAACGGGGCTGGGGCGGGACAGAGCTGGGGGCGAAACGAAGTTCGCTGGGACCGCTACTTTAAAATAAATTACTATGAAGAAAAACCAACGTGTCACTGACATTCAGCCATTTAATTGGAAACCGGGCGTTTAATGAACTGCCTAGGCATTCAATTAACTGGCTGATTTAACCAGATGGCTGCGACATTACCACTATACCTGCTCATAATATATTGTAGTAAAAATATCTGCGACATTTAAACGCCTTACGATTGCAGCTATTAAGATGACATATGTACATATACAACTAGTGTTTATTCTAACGTATTTTCTTGTTACTTAGTTTTCCAAGGGTGACTTTTCTTCATTTGGCTAAAGTTTTGAAACAATTCCTCACGATTTTATTTTTATTTTGTTGCAGTGGAGACGCAGAGTACATATCCACAAACTTCAACATGAGGAATAACGTCAAGTAAGTGATGGTTAAACTTTTCTTATAATTAGTTACCAATTTTAATGGCCTGTTTCACAATAATTTCTGGTTTGCGATATCCGCCAAATACTTCATACGAAATGACGTTTCATATTCCCTATTTATTTGTCGATGGTAAAACAGACCGTTAATTTAAAAAGAATTTGAGGTATCTGGTTAGTACTACAAAAATCTGAATTTCATCTTTTAGTGTTAACTAATGGATGGTGCTCATATATTTCTCGAAAAAGTGATTTTAAATTGAATAATATACGTAACAAGGTATTTCCACACCTACGCCTGCGTGATATCAGAGAAGGTGCCAAGTTAGTGACAAATCGTACAAAATCACGCTGACACGCCCCGTTACGTGCCTTATACACTTTTTGGTGTTAGCTTTATTATGATTTAATTAATTAACGTAAACACGATATACATACATAATTAAACAATGAATGAAATATATGATTTCCATTCAAAATCAAACAACTATCAATGAGAATCAATCAAAAAAAGGAGTTTTTTTACTATTTAGAATTTCACAAAAATATTAATAAACTGAAACTATTCGCGTATTTTCGACATCTACTTTTTGGACTACAGTAGTCATTCAGATGTGTTATTGTAACACATCGTGTGCTTAAAGTCAGCAGCACTGAAATGTGACACGCCGCTGTCAAAATAGCGAGGTCTATCAATTGTACTCTCGTTGTACAACTGGTGCACAACTCAGTGAGGACGAAAAATTTGTAATTTTTTAAACATTGCACATTCTTAAAAAACGTGCTGGTGGCAAATGTGATCGAATAAGTTACAGTTTGTAACCATGACAATGACTAGGATACGTGCATCATTGCATTTAAATACAATGTTAGATGAAGAGGAGATTTTCCTGTTTGCGCGACTTTTTAGATTAAATTAGCTTTTATGTCTTTGAAACAATTACATCAAGTTCATGTTTTTACTTTAGTTAAATAAAAAAACAGATTTCTGTTTAAAAGGGTTTATCTTAACAATTTTAACCGTAAACAATATATGTGTGCTAAAAATACGTCTCACTGTGGAAACTACTATTTCTACGATACTTAAGCTACTACGCTAGTTACGTTTATTGCTTGGAACCGAGTTAAGCCCTAAAGTATCTAAGACTAATTTTGAGAGTAAAACATACCTATGCTCTGCTACACCTATCATCATCAAATTTAAGAGCTAAACTTTTGTTGGTTGAAGTTTTTTCATTCTTTTCACTCTTCCACCGTTATCTTGCTTGACCTCTTGATACAATATTTAACTTTAGCTGTATTTTATGTATTTAACTTTTTCTTAGTTCATTTCATAGAGGGGATTCTATTATAGTTCCGATAAAGCTGTAGTGTCGAATTAAGTTCTCCAACATTCGTTACCAAAAGTATTAAAAAAAAAACGTTCGTCCTCTTCTACTTACAATTAACATAACAGTAAATTCAGAATAAATGACCAACAACAAATCTGTTTTAGACTCGTTACATTGAGATTTTCGTTGCAAACCTCCAATTTGAAATTCGATCACAAAATCATGACAAAATATCGTTGTGTGCTTAATATTTACCGGCAACATAGCGCCTACAGTATACATTCGACCGCCCCGATAAGGTAGACATACATGTGCAAATCGTTAGCACTTTTTTATAAAGTATACGTATTAACAATTCAAAATACCTTGCGTCATTGTTTTTGCAACTGATGTAGACGACGTGTGATATTTTGAAAATGATACCCAAATGAAACGAAAACAGTTCACTGTGCTTGTTATCATAATATTATGTATTTTCGTTAATTCGATCAGGGTCTTGCGCCTAAGGGAGCGTGGTCAGCGATTAGATTCTGTTTTCTCAGACAATAATACTTAAAAATTAGTATTAGAAAAGTTTTACTGAAGACCCAAGAAAAAAATAATTGCTACACAGAAGTCATAGCAATGGTGATGTACACATTTGGCTTTTCATTTTAGCATTTCTGTATACTTAATAGTAATACCCACATTATTATAATGTTTTCGTACAACTGAAACCATATTTCAAAAAAGACAAAAAATATCTTCTAAATTGACCTATGCTCATAATATTATTACCTTGATCTGAATTCAGAAAAACTGCATACAATACATTTACGTACCACGTCGTCGCAGTAGTAGTACAAGGTATAAATAGGAGGCAGTAAGTAATTGAGTACCTACTCAACTTATTCTAGCATCATTGCGGCCTTGGTGTACACGGTAATGTGAATGTCTGCACAGAACCAAAGTAAATCGACCTAGGGCCAACGAGTTTCATACCGAGTCTCATCTGTCTTATAGTCTAAACAATACAGGCCATATTCAGAACAAACAGACGGATTCGCATCTAACATCCGCAGGCTTCGGTGTTAATAAAACTTATATGATAACTAAACAGTTATACGTCACCGGTCGGCTGTATCTGTATGTATGTACCACATAAGTTTTCCTTGTATTGTTCGCGTAGAAATTATTCGCAAAGCAAAAAAATTGCGTTCCTATATACGAAACAAGATATACGAAATATGGTGTTTACTCGCTGTAAGCTTTTCGCGGAATACTAGTACTGCCTATTTGTAAACACTTTAATTGGTATAAAAACATAAGTAATAAAAACATAACCCCTTAGTGGTTTAACTGTTTTAACTATTACATTGTCTTTCTTGACGCATCATTTGACAGAAAGTGACAGAACAGTGTAATAGCTAAAATGGGTTTAAAATACCGTTTGAGTTATTATGAATAAGGGGGATAGACTATAATCATTACGAATAGCGGAGAGGTATGTATACGTATCCTACTTATACTCATAATACGAGTGCTACTGTCAAAACAATTTAAATGCAATTATGACAATAACAATATCCCACAATACCCACATCCAGCAAATTGGTGCTTCCCACACGTTTTAATCAGTTAATTATTTTATTGCTTCTATCATTTATATTTTAAGCTGGAGGCCAATTCTCGTGCAGTTCGTGTACGAAAAAAGTTCTCCGATCGAATTTTCTTTTTCAAAGAAAATACAGATTTCTATACATATTGATTTCTTTTGTGCGGTATTTTATTTGCGTGGATATCCACGCAAACATTTTATTTTTAATTTTTTTACTTTAACTTTAACCAAATTAAATACGTTCGATCATGCGAGAATTGGCCTCCTGGTGCTAATGTTGGTGGCATCTTGCTGTTACTTTGACAGTTAAGCAGCTCTACTTTACTGAAAAATTACAATTTAATAATATTTTAATAATATTATAACATTAATATTCTTAGGAATATCATTGTAGTTATCATATTATTATATTGATAATATTAGTTTACACAGTGGGAGTTGAACTGCCTGGAAATTGAACGTATTAAGCAAGCTCTCAATACGCCCCCTGGTATCAAATATTGAGTTTAAATGTCAATTTTCCTTTACTTTGGAATGTATAAGACAATAATTAGGAATAAGAGCAATGAATCAACCGTAAATAGGCGTCAGTCCTATTTACGATATTATCCCTATAAATGTTCCCTGGGGGTAGGAGTCACTAATTATCTCCTTAATTATAGTGAGACTCAATATTGATCAGGTTTTGTTGCCACCAGACACATTATGATAGAGATCAAAAAGAATTATAATAATAATAATCTCTTCAGAATATGAACCGTAAAATACTTATTATTGGTGTTCAATAATATATTTTCAGTTATAAGCGGCTTTATGAGAGGCGTTTGATGTTTCGACCGATAAAAAAATCCGTGATCTTACGCAATAAATAATAATAACATTATGTTAATAATATAATATTTGTAAATTTTTTGCCAGCATATAATATACTTACGGCCTTTCACAGTGTCCTAATAAGTTCTAGTTAGCGTTATCTTTCCGATAGTTCATACGAAGTGACGTTACATAATAATATATGAATTATTCGTTGATAAGTGCTAATTGGAATGGTGAAACAGGCCTCAGAGGAAAAAAGTAAAACACATTCGTTATCATGCGTAACAGTATAGGTGAGGTAGGTATACCTAGTAGATTATAACAAGTACGTTTGATCTTATTCATCATGGCATAAATATTATTATTACCTTTTAAGTTAATCTTCTATACTTAGTAGTTAAATATTATTTTTATGATCACTCGATCGAGCCAAAAATAGAAATCTAACATTTAATAAACGATTTCAATATTTTTTACGTAATGAACATACGAATGAAAAAAATACCTATAATACGTTCCTTTTGAGATTAAACATTCTTACGAATGTGTTTGTTGGCTGGGACCTAAAATATTTATTCTTAATTTAAGCAGTTTTTTTTTAATAAAACACACTTTACGCGATGGATAGTTAAGTAACTATAAAATACCAGGTAATAAAATAATCATTTAAACAGCCATTCTGACATTAGGATAAGGTAGGTATTTTAACTTGAAAACACGCACAATAGTAAATAATCAACCGCTGATAACGACACTTAACCATTAGTTTAATCAAGTATCGATCTCGCAACTGGGCCTTAGATTAAACTACTCGTTAATTACTCAGTTAAAATTCAATAACTACCGGAGACAGTAAAAAGCGTACACGCATTTATAAATACTAAATTATATTTTTAATAGATTTTTCTTTTATTTTATACTTAAAATGTTTTTATACATTATGAGGTAATGAGGAAGTTAAGATCGACCATGGAACGTCTGTACTGTAATAGCGTTATAACATCAATTTTTGGCAATTGTGTAGTTAGTACGGGCATTGTAAAGATTATTTTGTTCTCACGAGTTATGTTTAAAAAAAAACATCTATATACTATGTTAATACATAACTATTTCGTCAAATACGCGCGTCTTGAAATGCAGAAAAATATTCGCTACTAAACTAAGTGAAGTAGAAAACCGGTTAAGTGCGTGTCGGACCCGCGCACTGAGGGTTCCGTGCCACCCTTAACTGAATTCAGGGTCCACTTACTTTCACTTAACGAAAACATCACAATATATTGCGACAGCAAAAATAACTTTGTTTTTCATAGTGTTTGTATGAAAGACAAAGTTATATTTGCGGTTGATAAAAATGTGCAATATCTCAAAAACTACTGGTTCGATCTCCTTCAAACCAATTTTCGTTGCAAGTTTTTGTTGAGATCTACATCATATTTTTTTTTCAAAATTTTCACTTTCTTAGTTCAAAAGTTAGATGGGGGGGACGCCCATTTTACCACTTTGGAAGCGTCTATATCTCAAACATTTCATTTTTAGAAAAAATGGTTTTAGAAACCTCAACATCATTTTAAAAGACCTATCCATAGACCCCACACACATAGTTTTGAGTACAAAGAAAATTTTAGGTTTTAGTTTCATGTATGGGAGCCCCCCCTTAAATATTATTTTTTCTTACTTTTTATATCTGAATCGGAAAGCGGTGAACAAAATACACCTACCTACCAAGTTTCAGCTATGTGATGCTTATAGTTTCAGAATAAAGTGGCTGTGACATACGGACGGACAGACAGACAGACAGACAGACAGACAGACAGACAGACAGACAGACAGACTTGACGAAACTATAAGGGTTCCGTTTTTTGCCATTCGGCTACGGAACCCTAAAAATGGGGAAAATTGTTATACGTAGAGTACGGAACAGTACAAGCAAGGCCCGCTTCGCCTTGGAGGGTATTTATTCATTCCTAATCAGTATCAAACACAAACGCCGGCCAGAGAATAATTTAGCATAAATCACTGACACCGCTATTAAACCTACTGGTAGTGTCAACAGAGAAATGATTGCGGCTTGCGTTCATTCAACTCACAAACGGGAACCATTGTCCTGGCATAATCCAGTCCTGAGATGTACCGTTCGTTACCGGTTTAGCAGTCAAAGCTCGCGGGTCCCATTTTTTCTACCCGTGATCTATCGGTTCTTTCATTCGTGTGAGTCGGTAGGTAGGTATAACTCAGCAGGCAGCATTGTTCGATTGGACCTGTTCCAAAAACCAAAACCGTGTTATCAGATTTGGATGTCTGAAGCACGGTACTTCTTTTGTCTTCCAAAATGTAGCAAGTCTGTCACATCGCAACAAAAGTAAGAGTGGTCAGCCGATACAACATTTACCTTGGCATACACACGGATTTGTTTGTGATTGTAGGTTCATGGACCTCAACGAAGACAATGAACTTGTGCTAAACCGGTCTTAGGATGTCAGAAAAAAGCAGCGACCAGCATAACATTTTTTTGGCTCGAGAATTATTATAGTTGCATAACTGCTATGCTATTGCGTATGTGCATAGCCGTGGAACTGGTTCAATTATGTGTAATCATGATTGAATGGACTATTCTCTGATAGTTTGCTGCATTGCAAAAGTTTAATGAAATTTATCTCGCTATAACAATTTAAAAGTAAACGACAACAAAGAAACGTAGAGAGTGGTGTTGTGACCCAAAAGCGGATGACTGACACCAATGCGAACAGACCTTGAACGGTAAATGTAGTGGACAGGGAAAATTATTAGGATGAAACCATGAAAGGATATGTCGTTGAGCTTATGAGAGTTGGCGGCGTAAATAAAATAAAAATGAATAACATATTATTATTTCAAGAAAGGAAATTATGAACAGTTGATAATAACATATCTGTCACATGTTTGGTTTTCAAATGAAAACCATTAACTTTTATTTAGCTTGTATAAAGTATTGAGAAAATAAACTTACAATAAAATCACTTTCTGTTCTTATTAAATTGTTACTGTGAGAAATGTCTTCAATAGTTTTCTTTGTAAGTATCTGTATTGATTCAGTTTAGTCTACAATATCTGCAGAAAAACTCGTCGTCAGTAAAACATCATCCGAAGAAAACACGCCTGAGGCGTTAATTACTTGGAAAAACACATTTTTCCAGAGGTTAGTTGCAGCTAGCACAAAAGAATGCTCATACTTAGGCAAAATAGCGTTTTTTGTTTAACTTAGATCATAGTTTTGTCTGGCTGGTATTGCTACATGCGATTGCTGAATGCACTGCGTTGCACTTTTACACAGTGCAATCGGCAGGACAGTACTTACTTGCCGTTATATCTTTTTTTTCATTTATTATCTTGTAATAAAAACAATACAAAAAATACATAGTTTTATGCACTGATAAAAACCAGTGAGGTTTGCCTACAGTGCGTGAGACAGCCAAAATAAGTAACTAGCTGATACATTATTAGGATAGACTTAGTTACAAGGTAGCTATTCAAGTTACATAGTTAAAGTAGGTAAAATTATATGTTATAAAACAAACTTACAACAAGTCGGGAACTGGGTAGATAAGGTGCATGCTATTCTATTTGAGTAAGAAAATATGTTTTTAATTTGGTTCCTATATTCCGCGGAGTCACATTATTTTTAACGGTTGGAGATAGATCGTTTATAAACCGGGGAATCAAGTACTGCGCGGTTCTTGTACTATAAGATGTATCACAATTATTCAAGTTAATTCATTGACTCACGTGAACATAACATGACCCTGGTGGAGGCAAATAGCTTCTCCTGATTAAGGAAGGCGGCTCAACCTCCCGTACCAGTATGCTAAGTTCTTGAAGGTTCTTGACCTTCTCGTGTTGTACTTCGTGTCCAATGCAACTTTAAAATATATTCGAGTGACTAAGGTGTTACAGGTTTTAGCTGCGGTATTAAATAATTTAAATCATCTTAGATATTGTTTCACCATCGACATATAGGCATTAACCAATGAAAAATTAAAATATGGTACGTCATTTCGTATGAAATTGTGAACAGATAACGCTTACAATTAGGACATTGTGAAACAGGCCGTTAGCCATTTAAAAAAACCGAATGACGGGAATTACTTACAAAAAAACAAAACTTATCAAATCAAAATGATCCATCATACTCACAATAATTATATATATTAAGTACAGCGTAACTTTTTAGTACAAAATTATTCTGATTGGTTGGAATAGAAAAGTTGGTACAATATAAGTACCTTGATCTTACCGTGTAAACGTGGATGGTACTCGTATCATTTGATTCGAGTAATTTATCTTGTGCGCGCAATAAAGTAAAATAAAACACAATTTGAAGTGTCCATTAGGTGCGAACGTGCTCGATGTTACGAAATATAAATTGAGTTTCTGTTTACAAGGATCTCCTACACCTTGAATTTTAATTTCTAACCCTTAATCTCTATTTTTGCGAGAGGTTAATGCTCAATATTAATGTGGGTAATCGAATCCGATTAGTCTATTAAAGAAAAGAGGGCAATGATGTTTTGAAAATAATGTAATATCGCGTAGAAAACGGTTTGATTAAATTTTTCAACTGACTGATAAATAACATAGGCGACAGGTAGACGAAGACGGCAACGGCAAGACGTAAACCTTTTGTCTTATATCAGTACGAGATCCTGAACATTGTGGAGAAGCATGGGTGGGCTTTGTAACCCCTTTGTAATTTGTACCCCCTACCCCGTTTGTAATAATCACTAGTCATCGCCCCTTGACCAGAATGCCCTTGTCCAATTAATTTCAAAGTTATACACCATTGTTTTTACGAAACGGTTTTTACCATCATTTCCTTCGTTGTACCTTTTGCCATCCGGGTGTGACTTTAAATATACGTTACTTTTTATAATCGGTCTTTTATTGTGAAATTTTCACTACTTTGTCTTTTTTTATAATCTATAATAATACGTATTATAACGTTGAAGAGTTTGTTTATTTAATTGAAAGCGCTAATCTCAGGAACTACTGTACCGATTTTAAAAAAATGTGTGGTGGATAGCTTTTTTATCGGCGAAGGCTGGGAAGGACTTAAAAAGCGCGCGCGGAAGACTGCTATGTATATTATAAAACTGATGGGTTTGTTTGATTTTAACTCAGGAACTACTAGTCCGATATGAAAATAACTTTTGGTAATCGCTTATTTATCAGGGAAGGCTTTATTAAGCTATAAATCATCACCATAAGGGGAGGGGAGGGGGTCAAATAATAACGCGCGGAAGTAGTCGCGGTGCACCACTCCTATATAATAAAGTTTCCGCTACCAGTAACATTTAACCGGGCTGTAAACCAGTTAGCACAGCACGCGCGGTCGATCGCGTGACGACGGTGATGTTACCTCTGATTTTGGTCACTTGGTGGCAATCGGTTATTAATTGGAATTTATGATACAACATAAGCAGGCAATACTTACACAATTTTGTTACTTAAAGTAGATGATGACTCATAATTCCTTTATCCTCATTTTAACGATAAGGGACGCGTTTCAGACCAGTTTCCGTTGCTCACGCGTTCAAGTTAGAAGGTTGGTCGTAACCGACGATTTAAAAGAAGTTGTTAGTTAGTTAGATCACCAATAATAAGTATCTGACAATCATCAATTATTAGACAAACTAGTTTTATTTTTCTGTTTAAAGATTGCAGCAGTTATATAAAATATGAAACATTTGAATTTTTGTGTATTTTGGTAAGTAATTTGTTAATCTGTTACTCTATTTTATCTAAGGGTGTACTTACCTACTTTACATCGGTACTACTAAAACGTTATCGTGATACGAAGTAATCGAAGCTACACTCCAATTCACACAAACTAATCTATCTTGATCGATCATACTCGAAGAGCTGTCGTATAATGACGTGGTTAATGTAGATTGTGAGTAAAGGAAAGGCATCAAGTACTTAGGAGACGAGTTCGTAAGCGCGAAGTTTATGAGGTCTCAAATATTTAAACAAAAATCATGCAGAAGTTAAGTATTAAAATTAGATAACTTACTCTTATCGCACACTATACAAGACAGTATAAGCGATACCCTAACAATTTAGGCGACCTTACCATCATCTGATTTTGTTCCCTTGGTAAAAAGGATATGAAAGTTTTGGTTTAATTTTAGTCAGCTGTTTCATTTTTCTTTGAAAGTATAGCGGCCAACAGTGAACTTAACATTATTTAACAAATGAATCCGATAATTAAAAATCTATTCGTAACATTCATTTACAATTAAAATATTCAATGATACGTTTAGCATTAAACCGGCTGTAATAGATGATCTAATATTAGGTATACATCTTAATTCACCTGATTTGACAAGATCATTTCAAAAAAACTATAATAGAGGGAAGAACAGAAGGAAGAAGGAAGCGAGGAAGACGAAAGATATGCTATGTTGAGCAAATAAATCAATTTAAAAGTTAAAAGTCGTTCGTTTGTTAGCAAAGGTTCATGTAGGTAAAAGTTTGAGAAATCCAGCACCCCGATTCGCGTATTTTCGGCATCTACTGTTGGACTACAAAAGTGCTTTTGTGACACATCGTGTGCTTAAAGTCAGCGGCATTAAAAGGTAACAAGCCGCTGTCAGAATAGCGAGATATATCAATTGTTCTCTCGTAGTACAACTAATGCACAACTCTACAACTCAGTGACGACTCAACTAGCGGAATTGAGGCCCTGCTCTACCGGAACGTGAAGTGCTAGGAGTCGGAATCACTTACCCAGTGTAGCCAGGAATGCCATCGAATGAGATGCGGCGCCACAAACTTTGGTACCTAGTCCCAAGGTTAGTACAATGTACACAGGTATCTTATTTAGGAATATTCAATTTATTTCCACCATGTCAAGGGAAAACGTCTGACATATATATGACGTCTATTTTATTATTCATAATGTCAAAAAAGTATATGCGGTCGCCGTAAATAGGTCTTATATGCGACCATAAAGCCGCTAGGCGGCCAGTCTCCGGACACCCCCAGGGGTGAGACCAAATATCCCGCCAGCAACTTAAAAACATCAACGCTAAATAAATAAATAAGGTGTCATTTTCGGATAACTTTGATAGGATCAACAATATTTTAGCTACAAGTTACAATTATTTCATAATTTCATGCGCTCCCACTATATTTTTAAACTGATTTAAAATTACTGTTTTTCGTTAATATTACAGCAACTTTGTAATATTTACGTAAGGTATAAATTAATGCTATAAATTATATATTACCTTCAATAAGCACGTAGCGATATGCACGGGTTACTTAAAGTAGTTAGTACTAGTAAGTTTCAGTCACCGCACCTGGCCAGTTAAAATAATCAGGTTATGTTGGTAGTTTCATTATGATTTAACGACCGTACAACCACAAAGATTGAAGACCACAGCTACGAGTGACGAAGATATACGAGAAAAAGGTCCGTTTATATCTATAGACACGGAGTGTGTCTCTACCATACCAGTGCGTACGTACGAACGTATTCATAGGAACATATTAGTACCTAACGGCCACGGGTCTGCTACCAATAATTACATACACGGCCCTACAAACGCACCTTTTAGTCTGTCACAGGACACCGTGGCTGGCACGCATAATGTCTGTACGTGTAAACGGGCCTTAAATGCACGTTCGTTGCATGAGCGTAATCAAAGTGGACATGCCCACCGTTATTTACACTAATAAAAAAAGTTTATAATGTGCCAAATTCAAAGATATCTAAAGCATTAGATAACTAATCTGTCTTCATTCTTATGTACTGAAGTAATATATTACAAAATACAGATTGCCGTGGACGTCTTAAAAGTTTTTATATTTGATACAACGGATAATGAATGAAAGGTATAGAAGATGAAAAGAATCACGTGCATGCAAGATAGGTATAAAGTCAAATCGTATTGCATAAAAAGTATCTAAAAATACAGTTATTTGATGAAATGAAACTCACCGAAAGAATTCGACTGGCTGTATCATTTTATTAAGTGATTGGGCAGCGTCCAAGAAAGTTTATTCGTCGTTAATCGATTGAGAACTATCTACCTATCCAGTTATTTGTTTACGAGACTATCCGAACTTAAATAGCTCTCCACGGTCGTTTGCTCTGGCTCAATGTCAAGGAAAAAGTTATGAACACAATTTCCTCAATGTTTTTAAGCGACTGAAGAAGTGAAGAACGAACTAACCCTCACTCTATATTTTTTCACATAAATCTTATCTAGATGGAAACGGTGTTAGTTTTCATTTGCTTGTGCGCTTTTTCACTTAATTGGCTTGTGCGTATATTTTTTTCTTTATGCTAAGAACTTGGATGAATTAACCACCGTGGTTTATTCGTCCAAGGCTAAGAAGTATTCATATAATAACTAGAATCAACCTAAGTTTTGTATGTCTATGGTATACTGCTTGAAACAATAAGTAATTGTTTTTACATAGAAGAAACTGTTTCGTGTACACCACATCCAGTGATTACGAGCATTTAAACATAATATTAGTCTACAAAAGTTGTACACTTTGTGATTTTGTTATTTATGTCTAGTTGAAAAAAAAAACATATGTTCTCTCCGATACTTCTTACCGTCAAAAGAATTAAGGCCATCTTATTTTCTCTTAATGTAATATTTAAGCCGCTTTGCGTACAAATCGCGAAATAAGAATTTTCTTTAGGACCCCATAAGAATGGATCAAATAGGGCTCCCTCGCGAGTTCTTTTCGTTTAACACCAGAAAATTGCGGGTACACGAAAATTGGGTTACCAAAACAAATTGAAAATTTCGAGGCAATTTTCCCCTTCAAGGAATGAACACTTTTTAGTTTACCTCTTATCAACACATATTCTCTTAAGACATTGGCAAAAATACGAGATGAATTATGTTACGATCTCATTTTATTTTGCTTGTACATTATCTTTTGTACACTTATTTGATTTGAGGCATTTTCGAGATTGAAAACTACTAGCTTTCTGTGAAAGGCGCGTGGCGAAGTTTTGATTCTATTGTTCAAGTTTTACTTATTGGTTTATTGAATCGATTGGTTGGGTCTACCTGATTTGAGTTGAGAGACTAACCGAACAAGTGAGGCGATCCTTACGTGATGCGTATACAGATGATTGCTGTGGTCAGTGACCTTAATTAAGATATTATACTCGTTTTGATGACATATTAGTGCTAACATAGTTCTACTAGAAATTGCGTGATGACAATAGTTGACAAAGCTGATTTTCGGTACTTGAATTTGAAAAAAAAAGTTTTTTCTATCTTCATCAGCGCAACAGGTGTGTCGCAGCTACGAGTATGATCAGAAAATAATATACATTAACAATACAAAGCACAAATTAAAACACTTTTGGAGATACTTTTGGAGTAGTGGTTTCAGCTCCCGACTTCTTCAAATCCCGCAAGGGGCAAATGTTATGTGATGAGCACGTGCATTTGTACCTGAGTCATGAATGTTAAGAATAAATCTAAGTTTTTATGGGAGACTCCCTGGGCCCTCGTTATTAATTGTTATCTGGTATTTGTAACACCCAATAAAGTTCCCCACTTGGTGTGTTGTCTGGCGCATATTTATTTATTTGTACTGTTATATTTCCAAAACGAAAAACCGTAACGTTTTAGTAACATTAGATAATAGTCACATGTATTTCGATTCCTTCAGGACCCAAAGACACTATATATCGCGAAAATTTTAGTTGATTGACAATGGGCATTGACAGCCTCTCAAATTGTTCCTCTTTTTTATAGGCCTTCATTCTGGGGCCAGCGCTCCAAGCTGGAGAAGCGGTTGATGCTAGTTGCCGGAGTAACTACGGTCCTCGCCGTGGCATTCCTGGCGGCATTCATCGCAAGCCTGCTCATGAAGACCACCACTGATATCAACAGTAAGTTCATAAAAAATTGCTCTGAAAATCGGAGCACGATACACTTAGAATGTCGGGGCACCATGGTCGAGCGCTATACATTTTATTTTAACTGCGCCATTGTCACCCTTCTTGTACACTTTCTATATCAGGTGCATACTGAAAACCATTCCCGATGAAAGCGGGATTTAGCTTTACTTTATAAGCTTACTTCAAAATCGATCGACAGTCTTTTCATTTTTTTATAGACTAATATCGAAACCTATAATTTTAAGCCAATTATAGAACGTTGGCTTTGAACATTGGCTCATAAACATTTTAATATTTACGCCATTCTATTTTTTTTCAAAAAACCTCTGATAATCGTGCCGTTACTAATATTATATAATATATCTATCATGAGTCTAATTTCAAACTTCACTTATTTCAAACGAATTACGACCAAAATAAATATTGCTCTGTGTATTTGTTCGGAGAACCATAATTATAGTGTAAGTTTTTCCAATGATTTTATTTATTCAAGGTACTTCAAGTGTAATCTACTCAAAATCAACTAAGTGCAGGTTAAATGTAATTATTCCATTTGAGGATATAAAGGCTTCACGGTGTGTTTACCTAATTTTGATATACCGCATTAAATTTATGAGGAGATTAAATTATTTAGGTATACAATGCTGCCGAAAAACTGTTTTACAGTTTGGAAAATTAATTTCTATTTGTGCTAGTCTTGCTTAAACTCGAGAACGGCTAAACCGATTTGGTTAATTTTAGTCTTGAAATATTCGTGGAAGTCCATCGAAGGATTAACCGGTCATGAAATATAGGATACTAAAACAATTATGCAACGGGGCCACCGAGGGCAACGAAACGAAGTCGTCGGGATCGCTAGTAATAGATGTTTTTCTTATTTTTGGATATTTGATTAAGCAATTGATCATTCTTATTTAATTTACAAAAATGTATTTTTAATAGCTCTGTATACAGTACAAAGTGTGTCAGTTGAACACAGAAAACTATGACGCCACAGATCTAGTACCTACTACTAGATGAAAGAGTAGCGTTATGACAGTTAATAAAAAGTACGTCAACGATTGGTAGTGGAAGCAAGCCTATATATGTTTGTTGCGCCGTTAGTACACCAACGCATCACTCTTACTGAAGGAGTCGTGGTCACTTTGATTTGAAACTTAGGTATGGAATAAAACAATGGACGTTCATCGCATACGCAATGAGAGAAAATTTATGTGTCATCTGACATTGTTAGTGTTTGAAAGTAGATAAATACCTAAGTAATAATTAAGTGTATTATAACTTTTTTGGAGTATTTTCAAAAGGTTTTCACTTGAAAAGAAAGTGTCCATTTAAAATTTTGCTTACGAGTTTCTTGTTAATTGGAACATCCTGGAGAGGCCTACGTTTAGCATGGACGTCCTTAAGCTGATAATGATGATGAAAATTATTCATTGAGTTCCTAGACTTTTTGCTTATGTGGTACATAAATTAATATTAGTGAAATAAAATTCTGTTAACGATACTGAAACACAGTGGACATAATTAGTCTAGTACATAAAGATTTTAAAGCCATCATGGGGAAAACCTTTTATACGAGTATGTCGTTGAAAATTAATAGCCTAATAAAGTCAAGTAGTTGAATTAGTTAATTTGAATAAAAGTAGCAAATACCAACGTAAACTTATTTAATTTCTCTATATAGGTATTTGCACCTTTATTTACTATTCATAAAATAATTGCGCATCAACAGACATTTGCATATATACGATAAAAGATAAAAGATACGTTAAGAAATAGGTATGACTTCAACGCGCGCTAAATAAGGAAATAAGTAGCATGAGCATAAGAAACGAATACGCCGCAGGAAAGCTAAAAAAATATAACACGGTACAAATCCTTCCGGGATGTAGTTGCTATGCAAGATGTTTTACTGCCTCGTGGCTTTACCGCCCATATCCGGCTCGAAGGACCGAATGCTCGACTCGTTTCGATACAACATTATACGAGCTTCAAACTGAGTCCATGCAGACAGGATTGCAAAACATCCATTAATGAGCACTAGTAAATTTTGCGATTGCTATTTGAATGCAAAATAATCTGCTATTTTTGAAGCGCAATCATTGTGAGTGGTACTTTAACTGAATACATGAACAACACTTTAAAAAACCACTTAAAAAGTAATAAAAAATTAACGGTTCAGTTCTAACTTTGTTTTGGGCACTAATTAATAAATCATTCGAATTTTTGGTAAAATTTAGTTTGTGGTTTTCGTAAATTGGCACGACTCAGTGAATAAGTACTTAAGAGTTTTACAATTTATAATTTTTTGTGCTCGCTGAATTTTTTCTTGAACCTGAAAACGAACAATAAAATAAGTAAAACCATTTGAAACATAAAAGAAATACAAACAAAGAGACGCAACGCAACCGGCACAAACAATTGAGTTGAAAGTAGTTTTCAAACACTGTATTCAGTTTTGCATTTCCCATCAAACTCAATTCGCACGTGTTCACACGTAGGAAAAGGCATGCGAGGCGTAGGTAAAAATTTTTGAGGCGATTCCGTGCTACGGAAACGGTGGCGGAAAGGCGCCGCCCGCGACATGATTGAAATTTTCACTCCACCGCGCCTTGCGGAAACCAGAAACCAATTTACTGATATGAAATTATACTAGAAAAGTGCACGTTATGGCGATGACGGTGGAAACTCGCGATAGCACGATGTATACCGATTAGGGCTTAGGGCAACTGAGCGAAAGGCATTTAAAGTACCTATGGCTTGCTACCTTAATGGATTAAAGTAGGCCGAAAAAAAAGTTATTATGTAGCCAGTTTTAATGAAAATACATATAATTTATTGAAACAAAACCAATATATTTAAGTAAAAACTTTGTTAACTCCAGCGCTGCTATACTTTGGATTATTAATGTGACAAAAGTTATCATTTAAACTAGGCTTGTCTAACCCTATTAGCTCCTAGTAGAATTTAAGTGCCCTAACTAGAATACTTGCGTGGAAGTCTCGACATGGTTTTACCTGTCACCAGATACTGTTCGGAAAACTCAATTTCGATTTTCGACGAATTTTCGATTAAGTAAGTCCAAGTATTATAGATTTTGATCAATAAAAGCACGAATTTTGTCTCAGATTTTTGCGAGCATCTGGTGTCCGCCAGATAAAGCTGTGTCGACACTTCCACTGTAGGTGACATTCGGGTGTCCTAAGTGGAACTCCGCCACACCCGCTTGCTTAAATGTTAGATCACGTCGGTTGTCGCAACGGATATGGTTGGTCGAATGCGATCTGGACAACCAACATACAACAATGGATAGAGGTCGGTTTTCATCGAAATTAGGCAAGCCAGATGGCGAAAGTTCATGACCATAAATTGAATTTGAAGTTGAAATTAACTCATGTTTCATGCGCAGATAATGAGATCACGAACTCGAGAACTTTTAGTTATACTGCTCTAGTTTTGTTTGTGAGAACAAAATCCTTTATGTATGGTGGGTCTTAAATACCAAAGGTAACAAGGAGAGTTCAGCAAATAGTTTTTTGTAGATGGAGATGAAGATGGTAATTTAACAATAAAACAAACGAAATAGAAAGGGGTATCCAAAACGGCAATGCAGCCAGCAATCATAGGCTAATTGCCACAAGAAAATTGGTTTGTTTTTGAATAGGTACTTAGGTTTTAAGATTTTTTATTCTTTGTTTGATAATACGAAATTATAATCATTCACATTAGATAATACACGAATTCAGTAAACCAACAAAGATAACGTGTGCAGTTGGGTTTGCCGCCAATTTCACCCTGTTTACGTCCAACAAAGTTTGTTTTGTTGGAAGACTGAATTGGGAAACTGTTATGAAGACTGGATTCAAGTTGGGCTGTGTCTGCCCCAGCCAGGTTGTATGGGAGACATGGAAATGACAGTGGCCCATTATTATCGGCCGTTGCAACTTCCACGGGTACCGCCGTAGTACGAGTAATTATCCTTCATAAATGCTAGGTAAAGCAGCGTAACTACTAACTTACGTACGCGTGCTTACGTTGATTTCCGAGTAGTTTGGTGTATTTTCTACAATACTGTATACCTAAGTGAGTAATAATGAACACAAATAAAATTGAAATTTTGGACTTGCAGGTACTCACGATACAATATACGTAAAAAAACTTGTATTAATTTTTACAAAGAACAAACGTGTTTATTTATTTAGTAATTGTTAGTAATACGTGAGTGAAATGTCATTTACTTAACGGATTATTTTCTTTGTACATACAAAACAAGGCTTTGTGGCTTTAACAGATTTATTCAAATTACCTGAATATATTTATATCTGCGGTTCAAGAGGCATACTCTTGAATGTATATTGCTCATTTTTCCAGTCAATTTTGAGGCCAAGTTCAGTGTATTAAGGCGGTCAATACCAACAACACGCTAGCGACACGTCACGAAACATAGTTCCTATTTACATTGTTTATTTCACCACAGTACATAAATATACCGAATAGTACGCAAGCGGAATATCTTACGAAAAAAAAATAGGAGCCTACTAGAGACGCGCCGAGTATAAATTTTTGTGACCATAATTTGAAGTTTCATCGGCGGTTCGTCACTTTTCTATCTTGTCGATAGTTACCTTATATGCCTTTGGAATGCAAAATACTAGGCCTGCTGTCTCTTCGCGTATTGTGTTAAATAAATAAAGGCAGTATACAACAAATTACCCACACCCAAGCGACTAAAATTCAGAAATCACGCAATACTCAAACTGAACCTAAAATCACGATGAGTTCCTTAATGGACTTTTGGTATTTTATAGAAAATAAGTTTGATGATAGCATAGGTCGTTCGTTACTCAACATTAAGTACCGTAAAATGGGGTGAATAGGGTAGCTTTCCAACTTTGATGTAGAAGAACTCTGCGTATATATAAAAAATAAGGATTTTGATAACGTTATTATTTGTCCGGATATTTATATTTTTAAATGGTATATAATACTAAATTAGGTCCCATAATAAAATTATAAGAAAATCGAAAAAATCCTTCAAAACCCTATTCACCCCAGCCACGGGGTTAATAGAATCGGGACTGGGGAGAATAGAATTTATAGCTAGGGTTGACAATAAATAAACAAATTAAACTTGTGAATTATAAACATATTTTTTTATTATTCAATTAAACTTAAGAGTAACAAAAAATATTTTCTTATCACATTGTAATTAAACTGAACTTACATCAGTCTCTCTTTAGGTAACTAATCAAATCAGTCTTCATAGTTGAAAAATAAACACAAAAAAAAGAAACAATGTAAAAAGTAGCATTAATCTTTTAAAATTTTTATTATTTCGTCAGCATTGTCATACAAATTTTTATAGATAACTGAATTCCTACGGATTGGTTTAGCGAGATCTTGGTGACCATATGAGATCCGTTTATTTTTTTTGGATTCATTATCTTCCAGATGCTTGCTCTTCCTTTTATTAGTGTAAGAATATGTAATCAGTTCATTTGACAAGACAGTAATTTTAGATTTTTCTGTTTTTTTTTGCGGATTATTCGTGCTGCTTACATATTCGTCGATTACATTTGTTTGTTTCGGTGTTATTTCTTCATGAAAAGTGCAGTCTGATATTGTTTCATATTTGTCATTATAATTTCCTTCGTCTATGTCAGGCTCAGTTTTTTCTTCACAAATTTCTTCTTCTTGAGAAAATATTAAATCCTCCTCAAAAATAATAGGCATTGATTCTATGTTTCCAGATAACATTTCCTGGATTTCTTGATTTCCTGATGTAGCTATTTCAGAATCTCTACTTGTTCCTGCCTGGGGTTGTATATCTGGTGGTGGTATTGCACGGTGTTTGTCGAATGAGATCGGAGTGTTATGTGTGATGGGAATCAAAATTTCGTCTGTTGGTGATGGTTTTTGTTGTTGTATTAGTATTGATGGTGATGGCTGGTGTTTAGGTTTAGATTGCTTTCCTTTACCTTTATTTTTCAATGATTTAATTTGTGAAACACTGTTATTAGGTTTTTGAGTTTTCGTAAAAAGCTCATCAGGATCTACACTTCTGCCAGCTTCTACGTCTAATTTCTTTTTCTTTTTGGGCTCTATAATATCCATTGTTCCAAACCTCATTTCTTTTAATAATTTCACAAATGTTTCATCAATTGCAGCGTTTTCATCTACACGTTCCATCTCATTTGGGAGCCTTGAAATGACTTCCTGGACATTGAGTGGAAATATACCTGTTTTTCGAAAACCTGATTGTATATTTTTTTCCGTATTGGGTTTTAACAAATCCAGCATTTTTTTCAACAGTCTCGGAAAGCAACCCTTTGGTATGGAACTCAGGCAGCGACCATCATTCATTTTCCACTTTTGCAGAATTTGGCGCCAAGCCTGTTTCATTGGCCGAAAGTAGGCCACATCCAGCGGTTGTGTCAGATGAGTCGAATTCGGCGGCAAAAATACAAAATGTATATCTTTTTCCTTACACAATGTTATCACTTCAACAGAGAGGTGTGATGATAAATTATCACCGATTAGTACTTTTTTTCCAGGGATCTTCTCAAAATATGGAATGACCATGGTTTTCACCCAGTCCACAAAAATCGGACCATCGAACCATCCGGATGATGACCTATGATATTTTGTACCAGCAGGGCCATTTTGTATCCAGCTGTCATACAAATGCGTTGACTTATATACCACATAGGGTGGCAATAATTTTCCTTCTGCATTTGCTGCTAACATCAAAGATGTGCATCCTTTCGAGTGATTACGAACTCTCTCAGGGTATTTACACCCACGCCGCACAATCACTTTTTGACGCCCTGGATCATCAGACAAATTTGTCTCATCGTAGTTTAGGATGTTTGATGGAGGGACGCCATCCAAAGATTTTTCAAGCTCAACAAAATATTTCTTTATAGATTCGGAAGATACTTTAGCTCTTGATAATTTTATGTTTTGTGAAATACGTTTAGAAATTTTGTCCGAATGCCGTTTCAAAAAACTTTCCGCGAAATCAGGTCCAGGTAGATTGTTTTTGAAACGCTTGTTGGTGATATTATTGGAGTCCAAATACATTTTTATAATATACCTAAGATCAATAACTTCTAAGGGGTAGCCCCAATCTGCGCAAATATTTAAATTCTGAACTATGCGCTCTTCGACTTCAGGTGATAAAGCAGTTTGCCCTCCCTGTGGTTTCATATTCTTTTGATTGTGACGCTGTAAAACTGAGAAGGGTATGTCATATTTTTTAGCAACAGCTCGTATCGATAGTTTTGAAGTGTTTAAATCTTGCAGGGCGTGCTTTATAATATCTAAATTATGTTTTTTGTAGGTTTTTACCAGGTTTCGGTTTGTAAGTGCGAGGCATCTTGGATTTTAAGCTGCAAGTAATAAGTAAAATCTCATAAATTTTTACAAACGATTTTTTTAAATTTAAAGCTGTACTAAGATTTGCTAACTTCAACCCCAAATGAACCTATAACCCAAATAATAAATATTAATTAGAGCGATCTGCTTTTGTGACAACCCTATATCAGAAACCTTTTTCACCCCTTTGTTGACTCTATTCACCTCGCTAATGAATCTATTAACCCCACAATATGACCCTATCCACCCCATACTATAACCCTAATGACCCCACAGACGACCCTAATAACCCCAACAATCCAAAGAAGTTGTATGTGAAACATATTTTATGGATTATATCAAAACCAGCAATAAAAGTTACTTACTTTTTGTGTCTTTGGCTCCTTCATGAAATTATTAATTAAATGGAATCACGGAAATCACTTAAAGTTGTGTTAATTGACGACAAAATCAAAGTTTTGATGAGCTAAAACTTGAACAGTTTGGGAGCTTACGTTCAAATGTTTTTTTTTTAAATTGTCTATGGTTAACAAACACTTCTTTATTACCAGTACAAAAAATGAGTTATCATCTGTTAAAAAAATCTACCATACCATAGTTGGACTTAAGAGTGGGCACACCAAAAGTCATCAAAGAAAAATAATATCAGTTCCTACCCTATTCACCCCTGGGCCTATTCACCCCATTTTACGAAACATGATTTTGTTGCGGTTTGTGTCACTGGACCGTCACTCAAGAAATTGATGATTTCTATTTGCCTTAGTAATTCCTCCAGTACCGGCTTTAGGTGTGCCCAAATGGCATAAACATTGTGACTCAAATCTGATGGTACAGTGCAATATGATCTTTTAGATTCCTCCAAATACACAACTACTGTGTGAAGAGAGAGCTGTGTACGCCAAGTTCTTCTTTTCCGATATTGCTTGGTACTGGTGAACAATGTTTCTTTCATGCTGAAAAATTGTACTTAAATCCTTTTTCAATTTCAAAACGAGTTCTTGAGCTGTGGTGGCGATACTTTCCCTTTTTTGCTTTACAATTTGCCTTTCTTAGTTTTAAATATATCTGTTATAGTTTATTTTGATGCCACCCAGTGATTGTAAATCGGCATGTCTGCGTTGAAATCGCAGATAGAAAGGGATTTTTCAGCACAAGCTTCACACTTTCTCTCCAAACATGTTTAGTTGAATCTGTCACAGCAGTCTGCGTTTAACAGATTTTGATATGTTGGCACTTTTATTATTTTGGCGTTATAAAGAGCAGTCACAACAAGTTGGAAGTTGGCGTGAACAGTACACAAGCATGTCTCGATCTGTTATTTTTGGGGCGACTATCCAGGCGGGTGCTAGCCTTGCAAACATGGAGTAGCTCATAGGGACATTTCCTAATAAAATTAGGAAATGTCCTAAGAGCCTATGAGCCCATCGCCTTTACTCTGTTCGCCACGTAAGCGTTGAGTCGCATAGGTAGGTAAATTTTTTATCAAACTTAGCGGCTCATCTTTAAGGTAACATCTCAAATAGTACAGCTTTTGATTCTCGTCTAAGTATTTTTTTTATCTATCAAAGATTTGAATAGTTTTATAATAGAAGTACATTCGGTACACTTACCATTAAATGTAGGTATGTCAATGGCTGGTATCGTGATTTTGCACGAAATTGGTTTTAAAGGAGCCATTTTGCATGGATTTTTATCAATAAGACGCTCGTCGAGCTTAGCTAACACTACGAAATATTTGTCTTCCACTTCGCCGATGTTTCCGGGATACAAAAATAAAATTTGCGTACAGATTCTCGTAGTTTTCAAATTATTGCACGAGTCGCTCTTTTTCTGCTAATAACTCTATAGAGGCATCACTTTGGGTAGACCGGGTACAATTGTAGCATTTTACCTTTGATACTTAATTCTGGCTTTATTTATAATTTCATGGCAACAGTTTCTCAGAAAAGAGCAAAAGAGGAGAGTTCGTACAAATGTCCCCTGCCCTGGGTCGGTTGTACCAGAGATATCATGGAACAAAATACCTTGGTTTGATTAGAAAACTATATTTATTTAAATCACAATATATCACTAGACAATGTCTTTATTAATCTAGCAACCATGCAAAACAAAATTCTTAAAAGTAATTTAATTTAATCAACAAACATAAAACTCAACTTCTTAGTTTTCCTAGTTTTCAGCAACTCAACTTAAAATTCTGATTATAGATAGTGCCATCCACGAAGGCGCGCCCCACCACTCGTCCAAATCGTTTATAGTACATGTGTGCAAGCTTTTGAATTGAATTTGGAACATCTTAATGACTAATGAAATGAATAATAAATAATACTTTATTTGACCATTTACAATGATTTTGCACTAATAGGGTACAATCATAAACATTGGCTATAAAAACATGACGGCAAAGTGGCACCTACCCTCCGCGCTAGTAACAAAACTGTGTTGCGGCAGAGTAGTTGCGACGTTGCTAATGGCGAGTTATTACAGTATATGTAAAAAGAACAGACAACTTTTAATGCTTATTGTTTTATACAATTAAAAGCTGAAGTTAAACAAAATAAAATGAAAGTGAACGAATAAGTTTGTGGGTGATTGCGTCAACCATATTACACATTATTATATGACATTAAATACAATGTATACGTTCTAAATATAAATAGAATATAATAGATAAATACATATATTTTTTTAGGTAATATTAAAATATATTTCATTAGCCCTGTGACTTTAATAAGTCCTCTGTACTTGTGTAGCTCAGTTCAGATAGAAAATCTGAAACTATCTTTTTGCAAGTGATATATTTTTTATCCTGTAAAAGCAGATATTTGCTTTTTTTTATTATATAGCCATGGTCCCAGGTAAAAATGGAAGCCCCTCAAGAATGCTGTTTTGCAAACCGGAACCTCATAAACGGGTGGTATACGTCTTTTTACTTTCGTTTACAACGAAGGAGCTGGTTTCCGATGTTGTTTCAATATTATGGATTTTATAAACAATTTCCGCACTGTTAGCACAGGAAATTCACGATAAAGTTTAATGGTCGGGTAGCGATGACACTTGAAATTGAGTACTTTAATAATGGCTCTTTGGGCCCGTTCAACAGAAAGTAATTGAGTCTTTTTTGCCCCTCCCCAAGCTGTTATACCATATGTCAGCAGTGATTGACACAGAGAGTAATATACAGTTTTAATAGTTTCACGATTCTTAATGTGTCTTATTTTTTTGAAGATACAAATTAATTTTCTTATTATTTTGCAAAGTATTCCTATAATATGATCTTTCCAATTAAGATTTTGATCTACAGTGATTCCTAGATACAGTGGTGGACAGCTAATTAAAGACACCTTGAAAATTGTATGTTCATCAAGTTTTGGGTTTCAATAATTTTGTATTATGAATACATAGAAACCAGTAACTGTTGTAAAATAATCGTATGGGTTTTACATATAATTTGAAGTTACTATTTGCCATAACATTGATCTATTTTTCGTTATTTTTGACCTCAAATCTATTATGAGCAAAATAAGTGTACCAGTGATGTGGACAACTAATTAAAGACACCAAATGTAAGTTACTGAAAACCAAAAAAATACTGAATCTACAAAATAGTCAGTTAATATGAAATTATAAATAGTCATTTCTCAATTGTTTTA